>JAODJX010000327.1:0-11521 GCA_026776945.1 Isichthys henryi
GTCAGATTGTTTGCTGAGTGCAAGGTTTAAACCATGATCCAGTCCTAGTTAAAGTCCATCAGTGAGACAATCCTCCAATGATGCAGGCGGAAATGGTGGATGATCCACTGGCGGTTTCACGGGACAACAGAAGGGTTGTTACGAGACCTAAAAAAACAGAAGAAAACACTAAGAAAAATAAAGGAGGGGTCAAAGGTAAATGGGGATAAACAAAGACTAATTACAAAAGCAGGTGAGATTAATTAACAAGGGTTGGGAAAACAGGTTACAGGTGAAACTAATTAACTCAAAGGAACTAAACCGGGAAACTAAGAACTGACCAAGAAACAGGGAAACAGAAACACTGGGAGTAACAAAACCAATAAAATACAACTATGGCTCAAAACAAGAAACCAAAACTGAATGCAAAAGTCACCAGACACAGGAACTAGAAAATTTCAAACAAATGAAACACTAGGAAACAAAATACAAAAACAGAGGGGCCGGGATTCAAACATGCACCAGAGGGGTTCAGGGAACCACATGCTCAATAAGTTGAGCCAAGCGGCCAATAGAGACCAGTGGAAACACAAAGACTGACAACACAAGGGACGGGATGACCAGCAACACCTGCTGGCCAAACTGGGAAGGGACATGGAGTGAAACAGGAGCTGACCCTGACACTCAGACCGACACAGACTCACACACACATACACACACAAACGTTTCTATTCATATCTTTGTGGGGACCATCCATTCATTTCTATGGGCAATACCCTAATTCCAACTATGGCAACCTTAACCCCTACCCAGCCGATAACCTTAACCATAAGTAACCAAAAAAAAAATACAAGTCTTTTGGCACTCTAAGTTCTTTGATTTCAGTTGCAGATTTTTCTAACATTTGAATTCACCCATGTGGGGACCAAAAAGGCAATTCCTGCAGCGTCAAAATAACCAGCTTTTATCAGATTGTGGGGACCAAATGTCCCCACAATGTAATACATGCATGCCTCCACGCCACACACAAACACGTAGAGCAGAGGTGAGATTTGAACCCTAATCCTTGGAAGCGTCACATGAAAATTTTATCCATTCAATTTTAAAAAGCAGTAATGTCCTATTACTCTATTAATTTTATTCGACAGCAAATTTGCTGTTGAAATGAGAATTATGTGGCTTCCGCATTTCTGACCACATGGTCATTTGACAGCCACTTCTAGGGAACGAAGACGATCTGCTTCACTATTTCCTCGATTACCGTATAGTATTATATATGTTTGTCTTTAGGGGGATGTATTATTCGATTCAATTTTATAAATTCCTATATAGCGCCTTTCACAACACATACCCATTTTGCTCTTGACAGGAGCGTGTGACTATCCCTTATGTTACCAAATGGTTCTACACACAGAGCAAAAGGGAAAAATGAAAGAATTGTTATTAATGCATGTTCCTGTAAGAGCACGACATTAAAAAGGCCACGCAGGACACACAGGCAGCCAGTCTCACGGTGCTGAGTGTGCAGCCTCTCATGGCCGGTCGTGTCCCCCACTCCTGTCTCTGCTTGAACCCCTCATTCCCCCGGTGAACGCTCCCCTCATTGCAGCACACCCCCGCATCACTCAGCAGACCCCTACTCGGCACTCACAGCCACTTGTCATGGCTTTCAGTAAATAAACACATATGAAAAACCCCAATTCATGCGTCTAATGATGTTTACCCAGCAGTGGGCTGATCTGAAGAGGAGAATTAACTGTATTCACTGCATCCATGCTGGAGGCCAGAAAACGCCAGTGTTGCATGTCTTTCTTTCTTTCCAGTTTAATACCAAGCCCCCTTCTTTGGATATAAAGAGCGGATTTGGCCTCTTGGTTAACGGCCAGGGTGAGGCACAGAGTGGAGCTGCCAGGAGGGGGCGAGCTGTGACCCCAATGACAGCAGTGTGTCTTTTGAAAGACTAGCGGAAGAGTGGCACTCAGGTCAGGTGCAGGGCATGGAGGCTTTTAGCAGAACTGCAGGATGCATCACATACAGGCTTCATACTGAGCTAAAATGCCCACTGCATCCATTCAGCTTTCACAGGTCGCATTTCTGTGTTTATAGCCTCTGAACTGGCCCCTTTTTAATTAGCTGCTCACATCCCTTGTTTTGACCCCCTTGAGGTCGGAGCAGAACATGGATTTGAAGGATGGGTGTATGTACATGAAACTAAACCCTCTGTGCCCGCCGCTGCCCACTGCCACCCCCCCCCACTCAGTATGAATTCCATGCTGCTTGTATGTTACAGAATCTATTAGTAGGACAACTAGAAATTTTCATTTTATACAAATTCAATGTGTTGCATTGGTGGCCATTCTCTGTGAAGTTCAACGGCAGGGTCCTCTCTGGGCCCTAAACTGGCAACCTTCTGGTTGAACACATTAGATAAAAAGTATTTGGAAATATTTGTGTATGCCCTTGTTCATGTAGCTAGAACTGTTGTTTTGTCAGAGATTAAAATGCTTAATTTTTCCTCAGTTTGTAAAACTGTATGTGGTAAACTTAATGCTGTTAAGTCCAGCTTGAAAAAGGACTAGATTTAACATACAATCACATGCAAAGAGCTACACTTTTTACAATCCCAACACTTAATTTATGTAAGTAAAAAAAATCTAAATTAAAATCCTGTTGGAAAAAAGAACATGCAACTGAACCTAAAACATTCATAGGGTGATGTAACACCTTAGTCTCTGTTAAAAACAACAACACTCAGAATGAGTCAGAGGTTTTGTTTGTTGGAAAGGAATTAAAGATTCCTTCTAAATATCTACATGTAGTCTGGTGGAAAACAGACCATTAAAAGTTAAAAGTTTTTCCCTGATATTACTGCTGTTCACCCAGCTATCCGTCTATCTTCCACATCTTATAACACAGTACAGGGTTAGGGTTAGCCTGTAGCAGGGGACACCCTGGACAAGATGACGATCCATTACAGGGAGCGTATACAATTTAGAGACCCTGATTTGATGTAACTGCATGTGTTTTTTGGAATGTGTGTGTCAACAGCGGAGCCAGCAGAAAACCGGGCGGGCCAGTCCCATAAGAATTCACCTGGTGACAAAAATCACAAAATCACACTACAGATTCGACTACAAATCTTTTTTATCAGTTCCCAAATGACCTGTGGCATGACTAAGACCTAATGAACAAAGAGAAACAAAAGTCTATCTGCCTCCCAGCCTTCAGGAACTCGGGGGTTTCCATCACGGACTCAGGGTGTGGTACAGGCAGGAAAGGAAGGAGACGATCCACAGAACTAGAAAAATTAACACCAAGGAGACACAAGGGAACAAAATCAATTAAATACAAAAAACAGAGGTGGGTGGATTTAAACACACAACTGATGGGTCAATAGCCACACGCTCAGCCCTTAGCACCACACAGCAATCTAGGGAATTGGGGAAACACACAAAGTACTTGGGCACAGAGAGGACAGGATGGCCAGTGACACCTGCTGGCCAAACAGGGAAGAGATACAAAAGGCTGGGACAGATGTGTGCTAACCCTGACACCTAACAGCACATTTCCTCTGACTGATCTAACCACACACATACCTGTCAGACACTATTGATTTACCTTACTGTGTTGCTCCTTGTGAAAGCTGAAGCGGTGGGCCTGAGCTCCGTCTGGGTTGCCCAGGACTTCCCGAGCCATGTGTTAGATGAGAGGAAACCAGGAAGTAACCAGCGGAAAGCAGCATATCAATCAGAGGAAATACAAACTCCACACACACAGTGGGTGCCGGGATTCCTACCCCCTACTCCTAGAGGCGTGAGACAGCAGCACCACCTACTGAACATCCATGCATCCCTACCGCACACTGCCTTTAAATACATGTATGAGGGTGGAGAGCTTTTGGAAATTGTGGGTAAACAGCAGAAATCATCTTCAAAGCAAATATACAATGGAATTATTCTCATGATTAAGCTTGCAAAAGAACATTCTCATTCATTTTTGCCGATCTAGTTAAACAGAGGGGATTGCGCTGGTCTAGCAAGGGACCGTGTTACTTTCTGTTTGTTTCTGATTGTTCCAGCGGGAATTTTGTGTACAGTCATAGCTTAACAAACATGATGTAATACTCTTTTGAATTGAGCTCGTTGGGCCGTCTAAATGGAATAAGAATGGGGTGGGGCGTGGGGGGCGTGGCCTCGCGGACGATCGCCCCTGGGATTGGTCAAATTCCGCTCCAGGCGGAACTGAGGACAAGCTCACATCATAAGTGTTTCTATAAGAAATCCATCCCTGGACAGTTACTTTGATGAAGAAACCCAAGAAATAAAGATGCTGCTCCTTAGAAGGACATACATTTATGCAAAAAGTAGTAGCCTAATAGGGGGGGAGGGGTCTGTTGCAGGAGTCTTATGTTAACATTAAATAAGGTAATCAGCCAGTTACCCAGATGCTTCTGTCCTGTCCAGTAACACACGTCCTATAGGCATCTGTGTGGGGCTGCTTCTTCCATTAAATATAATATCATCATCATCCCTGAGAGCCTCCAATTAATTGCCTGCCCTAAAAGGTGAGATAACTTAATTTATAATAAACTAACCGTATGTGTTTCGTTTTGTTATATCCTCCTCACATATACATTATGATTTTGCTCATATCGCTCATGTTATCCATGCCGTGCTATTAAATGTAGGGGTGCCAGTCCAACGCAGGTCATACTCACTCAGACCCCATTCACACTATTCACACCTACGGGCAATTTGCAACTCCAATCAGCCTCAGCATGTTTTTGTCCTGGGGGGGAGGGGGGGTTGCTGGTAACCGGAGTACCCAGAGGAAACCCCACGACAACACGGGGAGAACATGCAAACTCCGCACACGTGGAGCCTCAAAGGACTTTTCCCAGAGGTGTGAGGCAACAGTGCTAACAGCTACACCACCGTGCTTCCCGTTAGGTTATGTAAACAAAGAAAACTAAATTAAAATTTTCCCTGGATCTCAGAGTGCTATATATATAGAGAGCACATTCAAATTATAAAGTTTATTCATTCTTTTATCTGAAATATCTGTGCATGGACAAGATACTGGATGATAACATTCACACGGCACAATTATAAATTCTTCATACAAAGAGGAATCACTGAATTGAAGAGTGAAGGATGCTATACGGCAGAAATGTCTTTCCACAGAAATTCGACAGGGGGCAGCCAAGAACCAAAATACAAAGCCAACGTTTACTTTAAATCAGTTAAGATCTTCTGGGGGTGTTTTGAGCCTCGGTGTAGCTTCCTCTAAATAATACATAAGCATGTATAGTTTCAGTATCATGTCAATAAAGTGTTCATTATTGCATGAATAGACTACGGGGCTTTGGTTTTACTGCGCAAAATTTATTGTGATTATTTCTGACTTGTACGCATGTATGTAAAATAGGCTTCAGCAATTGTGCGAAAGGTTTGGCGGTTGCTGAAACCACAACGCCAAATAACGCTAAATAAGTGGTCAGATAAAATGTATTGTTCGCTTACTAAGTATAACGAAACACAACGAAATGAAAGTGATCTTAAGACCCGAATGAAGGAAATTTCATAAGAGTGTGAATTATGTCCATCCTTGTTGCACAAACGTGTGCGGCATTACGGTGAAATGATATGCATGCATCGTTCATGTTGGCGTCCCGAAGCCGTACTAAGAGAAGCGCTGGTTACAGACGATGCAACCAAAAAGCAAATATAACGCTATAGTGACAGCGCGCCCGTGGTAAGACTGGAGTTGGCGTGTTTAGAGGTGACCACCTGTCGAGGGTGCAGCTGAACAGGTAAGATTTTAAGACACGTCTGCGAAATAAAAGCAAAGGTTAATCACTCTGCTGTTTTTTCCAGATGGAAACGTGCGATTGAAAGGTAGGAAGCCGACATAATGTTGGCAGTATTTGTCGCAGAGTTGCAGTCTTGCTGTATGGCCAAGGTCGATCAGGATGAATGTGCTGGCATCCTCGCGCTCTCCCTCCCCCTCCTGGGACTGGACTCTGCGTGTGTAATACATGACAGTTTCAATTCGTGACAGCTTAATGTACAGCACGGAGGCAGACGGCGGCACAGGTAAATTTTATAGCGCGGGTGTCTTTTGCATGTTCTTAAAATACATCTGAAGAGCGGCGCTTTAGGATTTTGCATGTCTGTGCGGAATTTGTTAAAGTGGAAGTACGTGGACGGGAGGCATTTCTGTCTGCTGGGCACCGATAGCGGGTAACGCAGACTAGCCCGTATCACCTGAAGCTGGAGGTCCATGCGTGTCGCCTTACTGGGGGTCTGTCTAGATCACTTGAAGCTGGGGGTCTGCACGTATCTCCTAATGTTTGGGAGTCTGTGTGTGTCACCTGAAGCTGTGGATCCGCGCGGGTCCCACTGATAGACTTGTGTGCGAATAGAGCCTGAAGCTGGAGCTCTCCGATCAGTGTTTATCTGCTGAAGCTGGAGCTCTCCGATCAGTGTTTATCTGCTGAAGCTGGCGCTCTCCGATCAATGTTTATCTGTTGAAGCTGGCGCTCTCCGATCAATGTTTATCTGTTGAAGCTGGCGCTCTCCGATCCGTGTTTATCTGCTGAAGCCGGCTCGCTGGCCGTACGCATCGCTGGAGCGCAGCAGCACGCTTGTGCATATTTCAAGGCTAGAACCGATACCAACGCGCATCCATCAACGCAGGGCAGCGATCTGCGTGCGCTTCACCGGGGAACAGGGCGTTGAGACGCGTGTTTCCGAAAAATGGCAGTTTTGAACAAACCAAGAAATAGCTCTCAGTCAACGATTCGGACATTACTGGTTGGAAATTGACTTACAAAAACAATCAAATAAAAGAACACGGCAGGGTATTCTAAACGATACTTATTTTAAATTGATAAGGGATGTAACACATTTTAAAATATTTTTTTCCTCAAACACGTTTTAGTGCCTTTTTATTTTCAACGCTATCACGACAATCACGATTAATAGGCTATGCGAATTTCATGTACACTGTTGCATCTCTTATGAAAGTAAAACAATATTTGGGATTTGGCAGTATCTTCTCCTTTTTTTCAGAGCGAACTCGGAGACTTGGAGGGACGAGATACCGCACTCCCTGATCTCCCATGGCTGCAAAAATGAAACCCAACACTCTGAACGTCCAGCATCCACCAGCGAGCCTCTCCGTGCAGGACAGCAACCGTTTAGCCCCAGGAGACGCGGCCGATGAGTCGTCCGACAGTGATGGAGAACAAGAGGAGACATCGCAAAGACTCATCAGGAAGGTGTCCACTTCGGGACAGGTCCGGGCCAAGGTGAGAGATCTCTGCTTTTGATGGAGCCTAGTGAGAAGTGCAAGTGTGGAGAGTTAACCCATCAGTTGTTGTTATAGCTGTCCTAGCTGTCCACCAAACGGGAGACCGCGTATACCCCGTATTATATTCAGCCAAAGTTAAGCCCGGCAAATCCCATCGCTTAAACGGTGCAATTAATTCGCGGGACACATTCTGTGGCAATTAAGTAAAAAACTACTCTCCTCTGCTGAAATCTTTTTATAGATGAACTGCTGCATAATTCTCATGGTTCTGTTGCTTTTAGTCTCATTAACAAAATATCTTTTTGGTCTCTTAGGAGAAGTAAATTAACCGCAATGAAAAGGACTGGTTAAACGATTTATCTATGACGGCCTTAACAACCACGCAGTGACTGCACATGATTGTCGACGGTTTTGAAATGAACAATTTTATATTAAATAATACATTTATTTATGTAAATATTCACCTTACTTGAAACTGTAGTCTTGAGTTGTTTGGAAAGTGGAACATTCTCTGAAACAGTGTTAATACGGTAGAAAAGTCGGTCTATATATTTGTCTTGTGATCCAGATTGTTAGTCTATGTTGTGAGGATGTCTAGTCGTATTAAAATATTCTATTATTATTTAATTTTGTTAATTTAATTTTGCTGCATCCTGGATTCGGAAATATTTCGGTGGTTAAACACAGGACTTGTAATAACTTTAGCCTTCTAGTAAGAAAGTGCAAATCGACGTTTTCATTTCTGCTTTTTATGCACCGTCGTGGGTTTTACTTACAGTCACTTGTCCCATCATCTTAAGCACGTCTCTTTTCCGTCACCTCTGGGCCTTAAGTATTCTGTAAGCTTGTTTCGCCCTTTAATTTATACCATCGCACTTTAGTGAATTGTTCACTTCCCTCCGTTGGTTTCCTGACTTTGGAATTTAACCCCACTAGGGGCGTAGGGAACGGGGTTGGGGGAATTTAATTTGGCTTCATACATCCATCCATCCATTTTCCAAACCGCTTATCCTACTCGGTCGCGGGGGGTCCGGAGCCTATCCCGGAAGCAATGGGCACGAGGCAGGGAACAACCCAGGATGGGGGGCCAGCCCATCGCAGGGCACACTCATACACCATTCACTCACACAGGCACACCTACGGGCAATTTAGTAACGCCAATTAGCCTCTGCATGTTTTTGGACTGTGGGAGGAAACCGGAGTACCCGGAGGAAACCCCAATTATTTATATATGCCTATATAAATAGACCTTTGTATTTAAATTATTAGGGTGCGTCCACCACAAATGTCAAACTCCTTGCTATGCCGTTGAACCCCACGTATTAATGTTGTGTTAACTGTTACTGTTAGTGACATTGCTGGTAATATTTTTTTTTCTCTTTGAACCCCCTGGTCAAATTTGACCTCATTTCCCATCTTCACATTTCGGCTTTTCCCCCAGAGGTGTAATATTCTCCCTGTACCCTCTTGTCCTGTTCAGCCTATCCCGGGAGCTATGGACGCAAGGCGGGGAATAGAATGAATCTTCTATTGCAGAATTAATTTCCTTCCAGTCACGTGGCCGATGCACATTCTTACTTACCACATGTGCCAGTTTTCATCCAATAAAGGAGGGATGAAGCTGACCCGGTTTACAGTCATACTTCATTAAAAGATTTATAATTATGAGCTGAAAAATTAAATTACCTAATCATGCATTTCATATAAGCTGCGAACGTTTTATAATATTATCCCGTTTTTTCCTGTAAATTTAGCTGTCGATTTGGCTCCTTCGTTTAGCAGTAGTGCTATCGATCGATGTTGCTTGTACGTTACACTGCATTTGACGCGCAAAAACTCAAGGATGCTTTCAGCTGATGAGCGTCGTAACGGACCGTGGTTTGTTGATGTATTCTTATGAAGAATAATAAAACTAAATCTTTGGGAAAGCGTTTTAACTTGCACCTAATTAAAATGTCACACATAATTTGATCAAAGATTGCAAACGATCAGAATGACGTGACGTTAATTTATGGATTTGTAGGTGTTGATTGGGTCTTTAAAAAAAAAATTTAAAATCGCACTCGGCCGACTCGCATGACCTGTCATACATGCAGTGGGTTCGTAGACAGTGTAAAAAAATCTAAATATTGGCGATAGGCTGCGAACTCTGATGGGTTGCATTTTATTAGAGCAACTATACCTGGGTCCCACACAAATGTTTTTTTAGCAGTATGCCTTAATCAGTGATCATATCTTTAAAATATTTAATTCAGAGTGCAGTGCCTCTCATATCGATAACAGAGTTGTGCTTATCGGGGTAAATGCACGTGACTGGTGCTGTGTAGCTGGCACTGGAAAACTGCATTTTAGTTTCTGCAAACTCTTATTCAGCTTTTATTAACTCTACAAATACAATAAATGCAGAGATACAACCATACTAATCCTGCTATGCGTGATCTAAGCGGCCAGCTGGGTCTCACCTATAGAGAGCAAGTCGTGGGAGGCGTAAAGAGAATTTCCCCATGGAGATCAATAAAGTATCAATTATTATTATTATTATAAATATACCTGTGACTGTGCATTACAGGATCACATTCACAAAGTCATTAATGTAACATATGTTTGCTCCAATTTTTTTTTCATTTACTTTGAAGACAGGCAAAATGACACAACTTCACCATAAAACTGTCAGTTTTGCCCCTGTGGTAGTTAATCCGTTTTATTTTATTATAATCCTGAAATAAAAGTATTTCATCAGATCCGGTAACGATCTGCGTTTCTCGAAGCCTTATTAATGCTGTGTCATTCGTAAGTTCTGTGTTGAAAGATAGATAAGAAGGTTTCGGAAAACTAACCCCTGATGAATATCTGTTACCAGTGCTCTTGGTATCTGCAAACATTTAAGCGTGCCTCATGCGTCCTAGCCAAAAACCGGACCACTGCATTTAAATGAACAATATCAAGCTCTCTCCTATGTGCTAATCCGTAACAGGGCTAGATATGAGAAATTAATGACAAAATCAGCAAAAAAAATATGCATCATACAAAGGAATTCTTTTGTGTTATTTCATCTCAAAACTGTTGTGTTGTGAGATTTTCGACTGTCTATTTGGGGAAAATTGTTTTTTAAAAAAATCATTAAATCAGAGTAACAAATAGCATAATTTTAATATAACTAAAAAGTTGATGTTAATTGCTCTACACAAAACAAACAAGCAGCGTATTTGTGATTAGCGGCCAGCCCGGGATCATGGGAAACAAGCTAATGACAGTGACAGCAAAAGACAGCAAATGAGAGTGAAAGAGGTTTGTTGGCCAGTACAGGGGAAAGAGTAAGACACGGACAACGTCGCTACAACACAACCACTATGTACAGCCAGGTCAGAGCCAATTAACTATGACGCCATTGAGGTCCGGACCTCGCTAATTTTCTTCAGAGCTAAAAATTAATTTTGAAGCTAAATATTTACCCGATTTTTTTTTTTAAATCAGCAACTGAAAATGTCTGTGGACCAAGTGCATTTTTAGTTCAATTTGAATGTGTTATTAATTGTGTCTGCTGTCTGTGTGTTAGAGAGGGAGCTAACGCATTCAGTATCATGATCATTATCTGTAAAAAAAAAAAAAAAAAACATTCCAAAACAGCGACCTGCTATAGCGTACGTCTGCGGTAAAGATAACTGTATGGAACATGTTAAATATAAGCGTAGGCTAGGCTACTCTGGCTAGGCTAATCTGACTAGATTAGACTAACTAATGTTTCGCACAATGTAATTAATTAAAAAGAACACGGCTTATGAAGGGGGTGGTATCAGTAATAGTGTCCATAGAAACATTTCAAAGCCAAACTTTGTGAATCCTGGAGGTTTATTGGCCAATACATGGGGTACAATCGCATAAGGACCCTGGGCCAAGCACGCCTTCGTCATTACCGTGCGACTTTTTGTGTTGAAGAAAATGTAGGAAGGAAAGCCCTATCACACAGCAGAATGGAATTCATGATTAATGTCCTTATTTTATGGCTTATTTGGAGTCGTTTTAGGCACGAAGACACACAGCTCACTTATAGTATACGACAAAATGCCTTTTTTGCATAAGAACTGTTCTGTACTGGAGGACCAGATCAGACAGCGCATGCACAAGAATGCTTCTACACTAGAAGTATCCATCCATCCATCCATTTTCCAAACCGCTTATCCTACTGGGTCGCGGGGGGTCCGGAGCCTATCCCGGACGCAATGGGCAC
>JAODJX010000328.1:0-31054 GCA_026776945.1 Isichthys henryi
TGGGTCCAAGCAACTAGAGGACGCAGGACTAACTAATCATATGTCTTGGTCCCGCCTCCTCCAGTTGCTTGGACCCACCTCCTCTACAATCTGATTGGTTATCTCTCTGACCCAATCATTTTTCATTTTGCCCTGCGAACATTTCTGTGTAAGTAAATCTCCCACAAGCTCATTGGTCATTCGCTTTGAGCTCCGGACACCTGGCGGAATCGCAGTAACACGCTGACTTTACCCCCCAACTGCCAGGAAAGACTCCTGCACACCCCCCTGGACGAACGTCTAGCGATCAGCTGCAGGCTGTTTAGCAGGCCGCCGTCTGTGTTTCCAGCACCGATGTTTCCAGGGCTGAGATCCAGACCTGTCTGGCTAATAAGGCTTCCCTCGGCAGCCTCGCTGACCGTCAGATGGCCTCGTCTGCTGGTGACGTGCTGAGGCGGGGGGAGGTGTACAGGGTAGTATTGGTACCCGCCGGCAAGCTCCATCTGAACGTGACAGCGTGAGCCATCTGTTGCCAGACCCATCAGTGGCGAATTGTGCCCCCCCTCCCCCCATTAAGCGGGAGGTCAGATCCCTGCAAGTCAGGGACACGAGTGTCTGTGGCGAGCGTGACAGATTGCTGGCAAGCATTTATGGATGTAGAGCTTTCTGGATGGAGAGACCTACCATGGACGCTCCCGGAAGAAAGATGCAGTGCCCCCTAGTGCATGCAGGGGCCAGGTGCAAATAACCCTCCCAGAAGGCTTATTCAGATAGACACCCCCCCCTGCTGCTCCAATGATTTCCCCATATCCTCCCGCGCTTCCCCCAGCCAGCACATCCAACACGTTCTCGCCAGAAGGTGTGCGGGAATTAGTCCCGCCTCCCGGCTTCTGAGTGCGCTCCGTGCACAGCGAGGCGCATGCAGTCAAATCTCCATCACCATTAATATTCATAGACCGGGGGTGGGCACATCTCGGGTGTGCCAAGGGAGTCCAGGTAGAGGATTTCGTGCCTGAGCCTCACATTACGGGAGCATCGTTACGACCCCACCTCCCCGCCCCCCGCACACACTGCCACTCTTTGTTTCCTGTCTCTCGTTTGATTCACGCTCCATCCACTTGGGAGAAGAAAGCAATTAACTCCATGGAGCAGGTATGTGCCCCCCCCCCCACCACACCATCGTGCTTGCCCCCACCAGCCCACGTTTCCGTACAGTCCATTGGGCAGCATCAATCTTGGGGGAGGGGTGAGGGGCAGGGTAGCTGGCACACAGGGTTTAGCGCCTGGGAAGGCTGTGTGCAAACCTACGCATTAGCGCCCCTGAGAAGCAGCACACGGCTCAGTGACGGTTCTCGGATCCGGGCTGCCTCCTGGCTCTGCTGCCAGTTACACCGTGGTTTCCCCAGCACACACACTGCCTGGTTATTGTGTGTCTGTTGCTATGGTTATTAATAGCGTGATGGCGGTAGGGGGGGCAGGGGCAGCCTGGGGAAGGGATGTTAGCATAACTCTCTCTCTGTGCTCTCTCACGTCTCCCTTTTGCGAAGTCGAGGGGTCGCGACCCCTATATGCCTAGGTTGCGACCACACGCTCAATCACATGGGAAGGGTGTCGCCCAGGACGAGTGCATTCGGAAGGAGTGCGGCCTCCAAAATCTTGGAGACTGTGACAGAGAGGCGTGCCTGGGCAGGTGAGAGAGCGATGGTCGCGATCCACGATGCATCCGCGGTTAACCTCGCGGATGCCTGCAGCTGCTGTACTCACTCGCGTGCAGATCCAGCCCGATGCGGAAAACAAAGAAATCACCCCTTTTGGTGACAGAGGGGCGGAGCCATCGATCAGCCACCTCTCTGTCTGGCAGGTAATTTAGGAAGAAGGAGCCCCCGTCAGTAATAAATCCATTAGAGGCGAGGAGGGGTGGTGCGGGGGGTGGGCGCCACATCACTGTGGGATTATTATGGCAGTAATTAATGACGCGCGTCTCTGCATTTGCCCTGCGAGTTTGCATGGCAGGCCAATTTGGGTCCGGATCAGCACGGGGGCCGATTCCAAAACAGGACTGGCCCCCGCTTCCCCCCCCCCCCCCTTCCTGTGGATGATCACAATTGCATCTTATTTTAAAAAAATGAAAAAGATTTTTTTTTTACATTTTTCTCTTAACCAGGCAGATTTTCAAACAAAGGTTGGGGGGGGGGGGTCTCCGGGGAGCTGTGCTTGTAAAAACATTTCCATCTAAATGCAGATTCTCTATTCCTACAGTGATGGGGACACGCTGCTTAGATTCATTATTTAGCCTTGTGGGAATAGCAAGCCCCCCGCCCCTCGATTTCTCCATTAGCCGCCATTCTTAAGGAAATATCACCGATTAATCGTTTTTATTTTATGTCGCAGAGTAAAAGGTTTCGGTTCGAAATGCGATAGACGTCATGGCAGGGAGACTCAAGCCAGAGAATGAAGGAGTACATATTTACACAAGGAAGAGGGAGACTCGACAGCACGCTGCGTAATTCACCGTACGCTAGCGATACCGCCGCGGGACCAGCAACAATGCAAAAGTAATAAAGATTATTGAAGTGCTGTTTGCCAAAGTCTGCCATCATGCTGCATGGAAATCAGCAGCGCGGATTCATTACCATACAGTCGAGCCCAAAAATCAGGGCTGCTCCTGCCGGGGGGCACCCTAAATGCAGTGCAGCCTGGGAGGGCTTGGGTAGCTGAAGCCTCCTTGTTCTCAGCGGTCGAGCATTACGGCTGGCACAGTGCCTGTGTCTCCTGCTCGTCCCTGACGCTCCTAACCGCCCCACCTCCGCCAGCACCGCACGTCTCGGCCACTTTCCGCTTGTTGGAGGGATTTGAGCATGTCTTGCTGTGCTCAACCTTTTTCGTCAAAGGGTGTGGGATGCGTTTGGTGGCTGTCTTTGTGTTCTTCTGTTCCCTGGGTTTCATTCATCAGGGTCCAGCACTCAGAGACCCTCTGCATCCGTGTATTCATTTACCTGTGTCATTGATCAGAAGGTTGTCAGTTCAAATTGCATGTTCACCAGAGTGATTTCACCACTGGGCCCTTGTGTAATGCTCTTAACCTGCAGATACTTTTTCAAATATCTATTACTTTGAATAAGTGTAATGAAAATTCAGTCACTTCAAAAATTTTCCTTTGCGGTGAGCCCTGATTTGTTTTCCATAAAAAAAAACGCATATTGCATGCCCCTTGGACGGAAACCATGCCTTCTATTGCAGACAAACAGATGCTCTTCTGTACAACTTTAGAAATGAGATTTCACTCAAGACTCAAACGTTCAGTTGCACCATCTTCACCCCCCATTCCATCACGAGTGAAACATGACCTCCGTTACACCGCGGTCAACTAAATTTCACAGTGCGTGCTGACTTCAACAGACAGTGGCAGTGAATTGGTTGTACACTATTGTTGTTGACGTACAATCGCTCATACTGAGACTCCCGAATGAGTCTTACATCCCTCTGTCAATAAAAAAAGTCCCCATGAGTGGGACAATGGGAGTGACATATATTTCACCAATCGGCAGCATCGTTATTGGCTCTCAGAAAGTGAACCAGCCAGGCAAACGACTCAGGGGCTTAAGCGTCACGCACATGTTATTTTGTGATGTGTCTGCATTGGTGGGACTCACATCACCTGTGTACACATCCCTCTCGATAGCTTAAAGAAGGGGAACGACGCTACGCCACCTATACCGTAAAAACACTCCAGTCGGACATTGGTCATAGAGGCACGATCTGCATTCTACTTTCGATTTCATGCAACGGACGCGTCCGTACCTGAGCTGAGGACTGTCACTACAGGATTTGTGTCGAGCGTGGATTTGAGTCACTCATGCGTTGGTGGTTTGAGTCAGCCATGATGAACTATTAAACTATTAAAGTAATAAAGGACTTTAGACCATGTGCCAAACTGGCACCCTTACCACTAATATAGAAAGTTAAGGCCCATCTCATGTGTTTGTATGAATTTTCATAAAATGGCTGATTACCCTTTAATTGTCTGTACTAACACTGGCAAAGTTCCTTACGGGAACTGGGCATATACGTTATTTTTGCACTTGATCTGCTTTTAGTTCTTGCCAGCTTTAGTTAGTTTTAGCTGCTTTTGCATTTGGCTTTCAATACTGGCACATGCGCGACTCACATCCACGGTCGACTCCGTAAATGCGTGCCAGATTTCGTAGTGACGAGGGCGCTTTCACCGCATGTAGCTGACGACAGTCGCGATGCTGCACGAGTGCGCGTGTTACGCTGTCGTGGACGGCTGATTGACCACCTTTCCGTGGAAGCAGGAAAAGGCGGGACGCACAGTGTGACCAAGCCAGGAGGGGTAAGCAGCAATGTGCTTTTCAACCATTTCTCAGGGAGTGAGTCTTCTAGTACAACTGTAAGGGCATTTTTATGGTGAGAGAGTCTCCCAGTGGTCTGCACCCCCAACCAAATGTATTGAAACAGGTAAGGGGGGGGGGGGGCAGGTGTGTAGGAGAAAAATAAGGCGAGTATGATGAAAACGGATCAATAAATTCATTTTCGTGCTTCTAAGGGAGACTGTCAGCGCCTTCGATTTTCCCCTACATGCCGCGTCATTCATTTCAGCCCGAAATGAGATTTTATCCTTCCTCAGTATGGAAATAAAACATGATTTAAGTATACGTTTGCCTCTCCAGTTCCTCTCGAATGATATCTTTGATAAATCGCTGCGCTTTTATTAACAGATGCTTTTTGGGGATGAGAAACGCGTCGGCTGACGTGCTGACTCGAGGTGTACGCAATAGACTCTCATTTTCACTGGGGGTGAGTTAGCGCCAACAGTTTGCGCAGGTGGGGGAGGCCGCGCAGCCTGCGCCGGGACCTGCACATAACTCAGACTCAACAAGAGGCGTTTTAATGCACGGTTTACCTGGGACCTCCACTAAAAAGGGCTCGCAACTAACTTTGTTTGATAAAATTTTAGACCTAGAGTTATCATCCGGGGCGTAATTTATCTTACACCCTCGTGATCTGGATAAAAATAAAAAATAGTAGGGGGCCATCGCAGAATTCTCATAGCCCAATATGCCAGGATCTCTGGTTTACATTTCCACATGTAATTAGGAAAAACTAATAATAATGAAAACTAAATAACCTACGACTTGACCTTTCCACAGAAGGCGTCAATAATCATTGTTAGTCCGCATAATTTTCATTGTCACGCGCCTAAACTGTTCTCATTAGTAACTCTGACACGACTACCGTATACCTGCCAAGCGCCAACATACTTTCCAGTGTTTGGCTGAAAGGTCAACAGATTCCATACAATTAACACCAGCTAAGGTAGCATTTATCTGTTGTTACTGAAGATGGCTTATCGTGAAAAAAAAGTCCGGAAATTAGGGGGAAAAAATAAATAATGAGATTCCGTTAAACAAACAAAATGTTTAATTAAGATTACTGTGCCTGCCAGCTAAACAGTCAGCGTGGCAGAGACAAGTGTTTTGCTTGTTCGAAGCACGTACAGTATTAGCTAGGACACACTGTATACCATTTGTATACCAGTACTACCTGGTTATAACACCCATTCACTGGCGATCGGTAAATCAATCGATATAACTATGTTGTTTTGCATGCAGCCACAAAGCATTTCGGGAACAGTGCATTTGGTGTACTTTACAAAGCAAAGCGATAATCTGCATTTAAATTAAAGTCGGTCAAGTGAGTGAACCAAGAAAAAGAGCGTGCAGCCAAATTCCATCAGAGCAATAATTAACACCAAGCATTATTATAACCTAAAAATTCATAATGCCCCTTGGGACTATCCAGAGAGTAAATGCCTGTGATGCCAGGTACAGATAAGTTAAGGCACATCCAATAATTAATGATCGTTTTATGGGCAGCGTTAACTTAGAAAATGTAAAATGTAATGGAAAATGCTGCCCCATATAACACGGATATCTAACAGTGCTGTCGAAATCGAGATAACTGCCCAAAAAATGCAAACAGGTACTGGATGTACAGATAAAACGAGCTGAACTTCATTTACAGATAGCAGGCATTTACCTCCAGCTATAGGCCGTTACGTTTATAGCGATTTATAGTGTTGATTTAGAGTCGATCCCTTCTGGTCCGTCGTTTCTCATGTAGCTGGAAATGTCTCAGCCAGCAGCACGACCTCCGCCAGCATCTGTGACGCGCTGCATCTCCATGGCTGCATTTCAGTTTGTTAAATTAGCTGTCTGTGTGTGACAACTACGCTAGCTGCCTTATTGTACTGCACATGGGCAAATAGGCACATTTGTTACCTCAGAGAAGCTGCAAGCCCAGCCTCAACTAAACACTTTTTGCTATAACGCCTTTTGGCAAGCGAGCAAGCTATCATGGATGGCTTTTAGTCAATGGCAATAAGCTATTTATACGCATTTCTTGAACGTATTTGATCTTGCACTGTGTGATACACGATTAGTACAACAGATTTAACAGAATCTGTAAATCTTTACAGAATTATTTAAAGATAAATAGAAATCGGTGGTTGTGCACATGTAACTTTTTCATTAGATAACAGAAAACACTTCAGCGTTGTTATCCAATAAAAGCGTTATGACCAAGTTTTGGTACTTTATGAAGTACACTGGGAGCTATACTGACGGTTCCGTGTAATTAAATGTTATCCTGGGATTTAGTTTGAATTTTGCGTAGTTTAGATAAATCCAACCAATCGGTATTTTAACTACAGGTGCAAATCTTTTAATCCGGGAGAACACCGGTAAATGTTGTGTTCTGTGGTGGCTTATCTCACCGCTGCCATCTCTTTGGGCTCTACAGGCAAAAGCTGGGCAGACCCCCTTGTGAATATGCGCAAAGTGACGCATCAGGTGATCAACGAGAAGCTGGCCGGCACCACCTTCCTTCCGTGTGTGTTTACTCTGCGCCCAAGCCCCTCCCATGAGCCGCCCCGCATCAAATGGACCAAACTCTGGGGGCAGAGAGGCCCAGATGGGATGCAGAGGGAGCAGTCAGTGCTGGTGGCCAAGGACAACATCATCAAGGTGAAGAAGGCTTTTCAGGGCCGTGTAACCCTGCCTGGATACCCAGATAACCGCTACAATGCCACTTTGGCCCTGACTGGTCTACGGTCTAGTGACTCGGGCATGTATCGCTGTGAAGTGGTAGTTGGAATTAATGACGAACAGGACACAGTGCCCCTAGTGGTCTCAGGTGAGTTCTGCACCCATTGTAACACATCAAAGCTTACAAAACCTGGATGTTTTTATTGTGCATGGATTGCAGGATTATTGTTTAAATGATGAATGCATTTTGATGCTCCATCCAATGCTCCATCTTCCAACCATCTTGGACAGGGTTACAAGGGGCTTCACAGGGGTACAACCTGGACACAGGATGTCCTGGTCACTTAGGGCTACTCCCGTAGTTCCAGAGTTTCTTTTTTCCTCTCAGACTTTGATCACCATTACTCATGCTTTTGGTCAAGCTATGTTCTGCTTGCAGAAGTGGAAATCCAACTGACCAGTTGAACATACAGAGTTACATCCACAGAGTGTACAACTGATTGGTTGAAATAAAATCTTGGTCTGTAGTCATAAGGGAAGTGACGGGTTTACTTAGGAGAACTTTGGCTCTGCCCACCCACGATCATCTTAATGTAACACTGAATTCTTTTCTGTTTTTGGACAAATCGACAGTATCCCCTCAGACGGCACCTTCAGCCTTTAGAAATTCCTTCAAAATGAAGGACAAAATTGGTGACACAAAATGAGTTTGATTTCTTTTGTTCAGTTGCTTATTGTTGGTGGTACTTCTAGGTCAAAATTTCTTTGCTTCTAGTTACAGAAATGCCCCTGAAGTACATGCTGCTTGGGTGCATCCCATGTCCTTACATGTTGTATGCTGTGTGGTGACCTGTTTCAGATTCTTCAGCAAATGTTAAAGATAGTCATGTTTAAAAGGATCGGCAGTGTTTAACGTGACAGTGCACTTTATAATCTTGTTAAGACCACAGCTCAAGATCTTGCTAGCAGAGCAAGTATGTAGTTCTGGTCCAGAGAGTAAAAGTCCAGACCAAGATTTTGTTTCAACCAAGCAGTTGAGTACAGTTCTGCATGACCATGAATCTTTATGCTCAACTGGCCGGTTGAAACAAAATCTTGGTCTGGATGTTTACTCTCTGGACATGAATTACCCACCTCTGCTCCCCCGCATAGCTTATCAATTAACATGTGTAAAAGAAACCTTTCTTTTGGAGAAACAAATCCATTACTGTGTGGTCTGCTAGTGATCTCAAGGGTCTAGCCTTAATTGCAAGTCAGGGTGTGTTTGTGGACAGTGCACGTTCCAAAGTCCCAAAAGTTAATTAACTAGCATCAATATTGTTAAATAAGATCAATAGCATATTACTTAACTGGGTCCTCCTATAGCTGTGCTTTCCTTTTCTTTTCAAAGGTCTTATATCTTATTTTGTCAGCAATTTTAGCTCACATTGGGTGGTCAATCGTCTGTGTCTTTCCCACCATTGATTTCCACCCAAGAGTCCCCTTTAAAGTACCATTGTCTAGAGTAGTTGCACTATACGCCTGTGTCAATAAGTGTGTAAATACCGGCGAGCAGGCATTTCTAAGGTAGTGCTCTGAAGTAGTAAAAGATGTATGTATCCACTGTTTCACCGAACGGCACCTTTCTCTACATAATATCACTGTTCCTTGAAAGTTTTATGCTCCAAATGTGTTGCTTAGATGTTTTGGCAATGGAACAAATTTGTAAATGTGTATCCCTGCAGTGGCAGCTTAGAGGTTTGTCCCCATGTATCAGTCAGGCTCTAGTTTTATACGTCAGGCATTAGTTGGCTTTATTTGGGTATAAACCCAATCTTTTGAGGAAGATTAAATGCTGCTATTTCTGGAAGGAAGCCAGAGTGAACGAGTGAACCCTGCTTGTGAAAATCCAAAATGGAAACTATTTCAGGGATTATCATTTGGTTTTCTTTTCACTGAGAAAAGAGCAAATTCTGATGTTCATTCCCGACCTGGAGCTCTGCTGGCGAAACTGACCCTCAGCTGAATGGATTTTCTTCCTATTTTACTTCATAACATCCAGATTGTACTTTTTTTCCACCCTGACCTCTACTCCACTGTATTTCCCTAAAGAGGAAATACTGGCCTTCAGAGAGGGATAGTGTTGGTGTTTCCGGGCTGGTGGTAGTATTTGGAGAAACGCAGAAAATCATTTCTCCACAGTTTGGATTTCACAGCAGAGATATTGCGTTTGCAGTTCTGTGGTGGTTCTTATTTACTGTGGTTCCCCCAGCTATTGTTTTTCTCATCTTCTAAGCAACACTGGGATCATACCTTTATTCCTGATATTGCCACTCAGATGTTAGCAGACTTCTGGATACGATTTCTCCTTGAAAAAAGCCCCATTCAGGGAATGTAAGTGTAGTTGAAGTGGAAAATTGGACGTACGGGCGTTCGCTTTGCTCGCAGCAGTGATACAGATGTCGATGTAACTGCTGTTACCCGTGTCACCGCCTGTATCGGTTCAGCAGCACTCTGTCATTTGTAGGTGTCGTGTTTCACTACCGCGCAGCCCACGACCGCTACGCCCTGTCCTTTACGGAGGCCAAGCGCGTTTGTCTAGAAAATTCCGCAGTCATCGCCACGCCCGCTCAGCTGCAAGCCACCTTTGACGACGGCTACGACAACTGTGACGCTGGCTGGCTGTCCGATCAAACCGTCAGGTGAGCATCAAACATACACCAAACGTGCCTCTAAGGGGCACTGTGCTCTCATACACACACGCCGCATTCAAATTCACTCAGGTCTATGATGTTCAGACCCCATACTCAGTTGAGGCTTCATTTCAAGCCACAGAGAATTCAACACGACAACTGCGCCCACTGATTCACCCTAACTGGAAATCAGAAACCCCTAGCCAACATTTTTTCTGAGTGACCATCGACGGACCTAATATTTGCTCGCAGGTCCAATTTTTTAGCACTAATAACTGCTATACCTGGAATGAATTCGTATCGATATAACACTGCAGTGTACAACAATCTTGGGCAAGGATAAGCCTGCTGGGAAGATTTAATATTTCATCCCTTCTCCAAATGGCTTCGATTCAATCACAATACTTAGCTGCTTAGCAGATGCTTTTACCCAAATTACCTTCCGTTTATATTCACAGAAGACATCAAGTGCATCCTTTAAAGGTTCACCGGCTCCTTTTCACTTTTCAGTCACAAGATTGGTTTCCTCACCATTACATGAACTGCTGCTCCCAGTTAGGCTATTTCTAATCTTATAACACATGTGGTTCCTCATGGGTGGGGGGGAGTGGGAAGCCTCCATTTCACTTTACCCTGTGTAGATCTAGCCTAGATCTGCAAGGTCACTCGACAAAAAAGGCGATCAGTTCTAGAGATGATGTGAGACTCCTTGACACTTGTGTGGTTTTATAACTTAATGAGCCTTTAGCTGTTCAATCTTAAGCTAACTCTACGGCGTGCATGCAGTGATACTGTGTGAGCTTTCGTTTCCACACTCTAAGATCGGAGAAATGTCCTCACTCTTCTGGCTTCATTCTGCAGGTATCCAATTCAGTCACCAAGGCCAGGTTGCTATGGGGACAGAGAGGATTCACCTGGTGTGAGGAATTACGGTAGCAGGGCCCCAGACGATCTGTTTGATGTCTACTGCTACGCCGAGGAACTGAAGGGTACCTTTTCTCAGAAAGGATTTAGCTGTGTACGACACCCGAGTCTTTAGGGCCGCTGAAGAGCAGCGGTTTCATGTTCGCTCATGAGCGCAAGCAGCGGTAAACTGCATACCCCAGATCTCAATTTCTGTCTCAAGTAGGTCAGTACTGTTTAAAGCTCAGCATCTCGTAGTCATGCGGGAGGTGAGTCCACATGTGTATTTAAGTGAACATCTGGGAAAACGGGGTCATTTCCGACATACATCATATGTTGACAAGGCCACCCAAGCTGTCCACCATTTAGCTGTGACATCTGGAATGTTCGTTGAGGTTTTAAAGCTGTTATGGAGGAGGTGTGATATTCCCCGATTTTTTAAAATGCTTATTCATTGCCTGGCTCTCTTTTTAGCACACTAAAGAAGGGTAGGTTCCTGCAAGATTCTCCTTTTTCCACCTCCTGTGTTCTCTAGCAGACACATAATGAATTCACCTTACCCCCCTCCCCCAGGCGAGGTTTTCCATGCCACCGTGCCCGAGAAGCTGAGCCTGGCCAAGGCCTCCATACACTGCCACTCCCTGGGTGGTCAGTTGGCCACCGCAGGGCAGCTTTACCTGGCCTGGCAGTCGGGCCTGGACCGCTGCGACCCCGGCTGGCTGGCAGACGGCAGCGTGCGCTACCCCATCAACCAGCCCCGCCGGAACTGCGGGGGGGACGAGCCGGGGGTGCGCACCGTCTACCTGAACCCCAACCGCACCGGGTTCCCGGACACGATGACCCCCTTCGACGCTTACTGCTACAGAGGTGCTGCCCCACGCCGGCCGCCTGTGATTAAGTGCTTGAGTCGGCCGTCTGACATGTTCAGATTCTGGCTTCTGTGACATCCTATTCCCTCCAGGTTTCTGTTTTTGCCTCCAATCCATCTTCCCTCCTGCCCAGAATTCTTATTTTTATTCTGAATTCAGAGCATTCTTGTCACCTTTAATGCTTGCTATTTTCTTGGAATATTATTTTTGTCTAAAGAGCAACATAAATTCTTATCATACCATTTTCCTTATAATACACTAAATGGCCAATCGTAGGTGGACACCCCTGTCAATTAGAGGAATTGCCTAGCTAAGCCACACCCATTGCTGACACAGGTGCATAATTAAGCTCACAGTCGCACAATCTCCTGCAACAAACATTAGCAGCATAGTGGATGGTTGTACCAAAGAGGTTAGTGACTTTCCACTCAGCACCATCATAGGATGGGTCTACCCAACAAGTCATTTCATCACATTCCTGTCCTGCTAGAGCTTCTCTGGTCACCCGCAAGTGACGTGATTGTGAAGGTTAAAGTGTCTGGGAGCAAATTTAGTTGTGCAGTGGTGAGTCACACTATCTCAGAGAAAGGAACCTTTTCACTGAGCATCAATACACAACCTGAATGGCAGGAGATGTCCCAGCATGCAATGGGAAGCCTTCCCAGAAAAGTAGAGGCTATTACAACACCAAGGGCTGACCTGCTTCATCATGTCATTTCCCTTGGCTTTGGAATGAGATGTTGGATATGCTGGTGTCCGCATACTTTTGGTCATATTGTGTATGTGTCTATAAAGTTTCAACTATGGTAAGAGTGTGTGTATGTGTGTGTGTGTGAATATATATATATATATATATATATACACAGTATATACATAAACGTCTGCATACAAACACAAGTACATTAGTAATCATATTTCTATCAATATCTGAACTGCAGAGACAACAGCAAGAAATCCATCAGGACAAGCTGTGGGGCTTCTTCACTCCAGGACACCTTCTGTGAATGACTCCACGGGAGCCGGGCAGAGCTTCCTGAGCTCTCAGCTAAGCGTGGCCTCAAACCAGCCCAGGCCCGAGCCTTCCACCTGGACTGGCTTGGTGGACCTGGACAAAGAAGGGACGGACTCCATTATGGGCAACGAGTCTGAGATTTCAGAGGAACACGTGGAGATCCATCTCAGGTCAGAGCAGTCTCCCCTCGACTGGGCCGAGCAGCTGGGTGCAGAGGTACAGGCTCCCCAGGAGGTACTGGCTCCAAAAATCATGACGGTCCTGCTACCTTCAGCACTGGAGAGCCTGGACACCCACGGAGGCTCTGCCAGGGAGGAGGAAGTAGATGAAGATCCTGACGTGCGTTCAGGTTCATCACTCCCACCCATATTCTCTACTCCCACCCCTACAGTCAAGACCCAGACCAGCAGCACTCTGATCTCGAATATCATGGGCTCCTTCATAAGGCCCTGGAGGTATCTGACGGGGTCTTCTGAGTCAGAATCACCATCCACACAGGCGACCCCGAGCACAGAGAGCCTATTGGAGAACCAGGAACCGACAGAGTCGGGAAGGGGAACTCCACCAGGAGTGAAAGATGAATATAGCAAAAGTAGCCACAAAAATGCCATATTGGAGAGTTTCGGGGAACAGGAATCACGCAGAGTTTCAGAAGGCTACGCAGCAGACTTAGATGAGGAACTCTCTCAGTGGGAGAGGGAAATCACCTCTGAGCCAAAGCACGGTGATGCAGCTACAAAGATGAGTTGGATGAATCCGACTGGAATCCCTACTGAGACTCCGGAAGAGCTCGAGACGGTCTCCTCAGGTGGTAAGTACCATTGGGGAGTCTTGCTTATTTTCACGCTTACATTGCATATATGATTATATTAAATTTTTCTATGCAATACTTTTCCGCTACGCTATGAATTCAAAGAATATGTTCCACAAAATGTTACTTTGCCGGAGGTCACTTGGTTCAGTCCTACTTCCCAGGTTGGTGTCAAGAAAAAATAGATAAGTGAAGCCTGTGTACTGCGTTGACTTTTGCCTCAAATGAGGACAGCATTATTAGTCTTCAGTTCGGTTTTCTATGCTGCAGCGAAATTCAATTTGACATTGAGTGTAGATGCTCCTAATCAAGTCACGTACGAAAATACGCAGTCGGCAAGGGGGATGGCTCACTGCGAATATGACTTAATTTTGTCTCAATCAGCAGTTTGGGACTCTTGAAAACTACTGTAGAGAGTGGTAGAAGGCTGGCGGAGAGAGGTTTAGTGGAGTTTATTAAATCAGGGAAGTGGACGGCGCCAAGTATGGTGTCAACAACAGTCATGTCTGGGGCCAGAGGTGAGAGGGAAAGGGATTGTGGGTAGAAAATATTTAGCCTCTTAGCTCCGGGGAGAAGCAAAATGCTAGGGTGAGCGTGGGGGTAGCGGGGCTCACAGTGCAGGGGACGGCCGTCATTCCTGTTAGGTGGCTTAAAATTAGAATCGATACCTGAGACATCTTTGTTAATGTCCCTGTCACCCCTGACTGGGATAATCGGTGAAAGGGGAGGGTGGAGGGATGGATGGATGGATGGGTGGAGGGATGGATGGTCAGTATGGAGGAGCAAAGTGAAGAGGTAAAAAATGACACAATAACTGGACCACTCAGGAGCAAAACCAATAACGCATGAGGACAGCAGGCAGGTGTGAAAAATTGTTAAGATTGTAATTCAGTGACTGGACAGCCTTCTCCATCCCCTGGGCATCATTAATATAGACATAAACCCCATGCCAAATTCAGCCATGGGCATTCATCTTTAATACTAGGTGAAAGTCTAGCTTTGGTTGGTATACATTATTCAGCGCTGTCTGCAATTAATGCAGCACTTACCGGGGGCCCCGGTGCTGAATTTTACCCAATTATAGCCTCCATCTTGAAATGCTGTTTCCAGTTATTCCGAACGCCAAAGCGTCCGTAGACGGGAATAGCGGAGGCCAAGATAGGAGAGGCGCTGCTTTGTGACTCAGCCATTTGCATGTTGGTCTCTTACAAACTTCAGTCCGTCATCCATCTTCTATTTGCTTCTACTGGTCTGGGTTGATCCTGAAGCCTGGGGTGCTCCGGTGTGTATTGCAGGGGTGCTGGGAGGGTGTCTCTTTTCTTGAAAAAAGAGGTGGGATTCAAACCCCCCCCCCCAAAAATCCTGGTGATATGAGGCCAACAATGCTTCCTGCTGAGTCACCGTGCCAACGGGAATCAGTTGTCAGGAGAAACAAGTTACTGTATGCGGCATGAATTTTCCAGTCTTCGTCAATCAGTTTCCAACTGCGAGGAAACGGTGGAGGCCCCGTTATGCGACCTCGCTGCGGGAATCACTTGCCAGACGCGAGTGGTGAAACTGGGCCAGCCTGAGCGCTCAGGCGTCACAGGAGTACCCTTCGCGGTCGGAGTGTAAAAATGCACCCTTCCATCTATATGTGGGGCTCCTTAACGGCACGCTCCGAGCTCTCATCCCGCATGGAGCCCCGCTAATAAAAACATCATTTATGCGCACAATTTGTTCTTCCGCTCCATGAGGTACCTGTCTTCCAGTCTCGCAGCTCCAGACCTCGAGTCTGTTGATGCAGCAGTGAAATATATGCTTGGGAAAAGCCCATATCCTACGTCTAATGGTTGTCTAGCGATGTTCTTTCCTCAAGTATGGATGCTGTCACGTGCCATTGATATCCCTTTGCTGAGCTATGGATTCGCATGCTTGCACTGAGTAGTAATATGTTTATCATGCACATTGCATCACAATAGTTGATAAGAGTAATGTGACGGATGAGTAGTAAATAATTTAACAAAGGTTTAATATTTAATGTCGGGGTGTGTATGCGTGCATGTGCCCCTTTAACAGCTGTTTGTACTGCGTGCCATGCAGTGGCATGCCCCACGTTTTGGAATTGCCGTATATCCTAGTGCCGGCTCCAACTCCGATGCCCGCTGTGCTTAAAACGCTCTTGCGCTCAAGGGCCGTTTCATGTGGCCTCCTTGAAACAGGAACCAGAGAGAAAGAGGGCAAAGTATGAAAGGAAGTGTTTAATTGTGGCTGATTGGTCTCTGCTTTGTGTGGGGCCTGGTGGGGGGGGGGTGTGGGGGCAAGTTGACAGACACCACTGTAGCTCAATTATTTACCCAGGTTTAACAGGAATTACAGAAAATTATTGCGCCGAATGTGATTTAGTATAAGCATGCAAATAAATTATGAGCTTTCCAAAGAGCTAACAGATCCAATTATCATTATTTCTCATTATTTCCTTGTGTTTGACAAAAGATTTAGCCAATAAAGCTACAAGTAAACAGTATGTCCATGTCGAAATTGAGGGAGATACTGATGCAAACTCTATAAACTTCAACAGGAAAACTTTCTATTAATTGTTCTTGCACGTGTGCCATTACTAATTTAATAGTTTATCAACGCCATTCTTTGCACTCACTAAGTTAATAAAATTGTCTTGTCCTTGCAGGAGTAATTGTATCAGAGCATGCAGAGGTCACGAACATGACTGAATCATCTGGCTTCTCTGGTCCTGGGAGTGTGCCAGTGTCGACCACTTCGCCAGGCAGCTATGACGTGCCGATACTTGACTCCACAACGGGATGCGCACAATGTTCTCAGGAAGGCCTTGTGGCAACCTCACTGACAACACAGAGTGAAGAGTACGTGGCAATGACTCTAGCCATGGGCAGCAATCCTCAGACTAATGCCCCAGTAGACTCCACAGTGGATATGTCAACAGAGCTGCCCAGACTAATGGAAAACTTATCTGAGCCTCATGACCAGGATAATGCTGCAGAGGAACTCCCTAAATCTTTGGAGGCCAGGGCAGAAGCTGTTGAACTCTTGGTTTTACCCTCCTCTAAAGACATCCCAGATAATTTCTCTGGAGAGGGGAAAGATCAAGAAGAAGAGGTCGCCTACCCGCTTCCCAAAGAGCCTTTTCCAGATGATGTATCACCTCAACCAGCCTCAGAAAGCTTCACCTCAGAAGTTGAGCATGAGGCTGAAGGAAGTGGGATGGGCCAGGAGATTATCATTGGATCAAGCTCTGACAGTCACATTGTCTCTGAAAACCCCTCAAATCATTCTCCTTCTTTACCACCTACTTCTACACCAACTGGCAGCCAGACAATTAACCAGTACACCACCATCAGGCAGTGGGAGATGGAAGATCAGCCAACCACATCACCTCACGTTAGCACTAACTCCACTAACCTACAGCAACATGTAATTGAAGAGGTTGCCACAGAGATAAGAGAAGAGGTTCTTTTTACTAGTCTGCCTTCTAGCAACCCAGAAAGCACCACTTCCAGCAGAGACAGTATGAATGAATATGAAAAGCCTGCGGACATGTCAACGACATCGGATGCGTGGTTAACCACAGAGGTTCCTGTCACAGGGCTTCTCTCCACCAACAGGATACCAACAGAAAACTTACTGACAAATGAATCAAGAGATGGTGTGACTGAAGTTCCTTCAGAGAATGATACAGAGTCAATTACATATCTCAATAGCTCCTACTCCTTGGTATCAACGGAGAAGGTAACCTTTGGTACCGAAGACCTCCAGCATTATGTCTCAGAGGTGCTTTTAGGTTTTGAGAAGTCCGATTCTGGCACTACCTCAGAGGAACCAACCATACTGACACCAAGTCTCAGGGAAATTGCCCACAATGCAGAGTCTCAAACCACAGAGTCGTTGGCTGTTGGGATGCAGACCGGGGCGACTCCAGCCCCAGAGATCAGTTTGCCTACTGACAGAACTCACCTTCTGACTGTCAGAGTTCAGTTCCCCAGCAACACAGGAGTTGAGGACTGGCCCAGTTCTGAACTCAGCTTGGATAACGAAACTAAGACCTCCGCAGGTAGGCTTCACATTGTTGAATGATTCTTTTAAGTGGAATGATTCTACAAGTGAATGTGCTATGCTTACATCTGTCATTCTGCAATTTCATAGATCATTTGTTTGAACTCTTCCTCAGTGTGGGGCTGGCATTTGAATCCCGAACTTGTGTAGCATTAAATGTCATAAACCGCATGGGATAAATGTTAGCACTACCAGAATGGTATGAAGCACTGAGACATTTAGTAGTACAGTACAAAGTATATGTATGAATATGCCAAACAGTTTACCGCTCACTCTCGAGCAAACTAGCGTCGACTAAGGCTGATAGTCGTACAGAGTGACTCGCTATGGATTAACAACTCAAACTTCATTTGCTGAGATGTATTGAAAAGATGGTCATGCCGTAGATGTACATGTTCATTGCCTCGCTTGTTCTGTATTTTCTGACGACACATGGACCTTTTGGGGTATAGTGTTGCATGAACATGTGCAAGCCCGTACTACCAGTATGCATGAGTGCATGTTGTAGGTGATAGAAAAATCTGAGAGAGATGATGAGCTGAGAGCTTAATCTGACACAAGGCGAGAGGTGGGTGATGCGAATACATGTGGAAAAGTATATTTGATACAATTCCTTATGATAAATGGGCGGCAAATCATAAATTAGGAAACAGATTTCTATAGCATCTTCTTCTAAATCATTATGTAACGACAGTAAATCTGACAAAGGTGGTGAGGTTGTGAAACACAGCAGAGAAGCACCGGCACTGTGACTGCTAAACTGATTGTATTCAGGCATGTGTTGAGGTAGCTCAAACTCTAAATAGCTGTGAAGCATCAGCGTTCAGAGTGCAGGTAAATAAAGGAGTTAATAAAGGGCCACGGTGGCTTTGGGTAAAGACAAGCGCTCTCTGTTTGCATTCCGCTCTAGAGCAGGTGAAAGTCTGTAAGCCTCTTTAATCAATGATCAGCTGCAGGAGAGGCCTCTGAAATAAGGTTTTCCCTAGAGTCCATTTAGACATTACAGATCTGCTCTTTGAAAAATAGCCCTGCTCATTGCAGACAAGAAAGAGTACCGGGCTGGGGTTGCCCCCCTTAATTAACCATGTCCCTCATCACAGGGAGGTGAGGTCCCGTGTCACTGCCAACCTTGCTCTTAGGTTGCCGCAGGATACATATCCGCTAGCTACACACTTGAACATGCACACGCCCACAGAAGAGATCTGGACTCCATGGGGACAGAGACGTGAATTATTGCCCACGTCCAGTTACGGCTGCAGAACCCAAACACGGAGAATAATGATATTCTCAGAAGGATCAGCCGTGGTTATAATAATTACCGGAATGCAACTTTGAGCAGATAAATCACTCTGGAGCATAACTGTAAACTGATAATTAATCACTTATCTATATTAAATGTGACATCCTCTTGAGCATATATTACTCTCACTGCAAACTCACCTCCATTATCAATCGTCCCCGATAAATGAATGAGACAACCCTCATATGCATTCTCATAGTTCACAGCAAACAAATCGCTTTGATTTTCCTCGGTTATAGAGAAAAAATGACACTTGCCCCCATCGGTACCCGTCGAAGGGCTGAGAAGACTGTTTTAAGGAATGTTGAATTGACAAATATATTCGGTAGTTTCAGTAACAGTCAGTAATGTTGACTGTAACGTGTGATTTTATTGGGCTCCTGGGTGACATGGTTTAACCACGCTACCCAAGTGCTCTACATGGCTTGAGAGGATATAAGCTTTGCCTCACTTTGCCTGAGAAAGACACATTGGCTCTGGTTTAATGATACCAATTTCTTATCCTATTCCACTGTGAATTTGACGTTAAGCTTTGTGAAGAACGGTCTGTCCAGCTATTGATTTCTTTGTTCTATTTTTTTCTCCACGAGAAAATTAGCCTGTTGGCTATTGGTTGGTCTACCTCCCTTGTAATATTTATATAGCTCCACCCTAACATGAGTTGCTGTGAAACGGGAGGATTAAAGCAAATATTTTGCAAGCCCCTTTTGCAAAATCATAACACAGGAACCTCCTTGACCAGGATATGTAACAGATCTGGAGGTTATTGAAAAGCATGGCAGTGGAATTTGTTTGACTCTCTAGGTGTACCTAGGTCTTTAAAACAGCTACCAATCGGGTAGTCATCATTTTTACATTCAGCAATTCCACTAAACTATTCCAGAGTTTCACTACTGTTAAGAACCAGTCATGCTTTTTTTCCAGTCTGCTAATGGAGTTTTTAATATGTCACAAGTAAAAAAGGTTGAATGTGATGCCCCCAAGCAAAAGAGACCAGAAGAGGTCTTCATTGTGAAGATCACATTTGGTGTCATCGACCTTGGGCATCATGCACTCAGGTGCATGTCAAGAGGAGTAACACAATGAGAGCTGAGATCGACATTATGACAAATAGACTCTGGATTGCTTACTTAGGGCTTGTAAAAAATCAGTAAATGTTTGCGTAGCACCAAACAGAAACCTTGCAGAATTAGGTTAGTAAAAATAATGGCATTTCATTTTAACAGAACTAATAGTTGAACAATGCTAACACTGTGCTGACCAGTTTGTCCTCCTAAGTATTATCCGGGCGCATTAAACAAGCTGTGTGTGTCATACTTACGGCCCTCATAATTCTTGTTGGGTGACTCTGACCTAATGTTTTATTACCTGAATAAACATGTGAAGTAGTTCTGCTGTCCTTGTAATCTCAATATTCATCTCGTTGAATCACGATGATTTGCGTTCAACAGGAACCCAGAACAGACAGTAAGCATTGCTTGTATGGCATCTGTAAAATTGGCTCCTGGGAAAACTGTAGTCAGTGCTGGTTCATGATAAATAATTTGACTATTTCGAGTTTTCTCCTTTGTGTCTGTGTAACTGCGTGGAGGGAGCGCTGCTGGCTCCAGAGAGCAGAAAATTAGCTTTACCTTGGTGAGCTGAATGTCTTGAATACATTTGCATGGGCTAAAGGGAAGATGGCAGGTTATTCACAGGTGAGATCATAGCCTTTACCTTATAGACCTGCACTTTGAAAACACTGACGCACACCATTGTTTCATAACCTCCTAGGTGCACAATTGTCCTTTAAACACAATAAGCATGATCAATACTCTGTTTCAACTATATTTTTATTTTACCAGTTACATAGACTCCCAAGAAGTGTGACATTTATGTATAGACATTTTTTCGTATCAGCTACAGTACATACCTAATGCTGGATGCTTGACGGTTGCTCTCCCTTCAGGTACATATATTTCAGACCTTACCCCCTATCCCCATGACGTCCGATCCACAAAGGAGTCCCACAGAGAACTATTCTTATCACTGCCTCCAATGTATGAACCGTCCTCTGTGGCATATCGTTTGATAATTGCAGCCCTTTTAAAATTTCCGTCTTTCTCATACATATGACCTAGATTTGCGTAGCACATGCTGGGTAAATTTACCTCCATGGACAAAGTAATATATTCTCAAAAAAAAAAACAAAACAAAAAAAAAAAACTGAAAAAGCTCTAACACTTCACCCCTTTTGTTCCAGTACACGTCATCCCTCGATGTAATATTTCAACCTCAGTTTGTTTGTCTAAACCAGTTTTAAAAATCATTTCCAGTTATTCTAAGAGTCGTGTATGACCCCAGTGCGGTTGTGTCAACGGCAGATGAAGTGCTTATGAGATAACATTAAACCCTTGGCATTTTTAAATTTAGATAAGCTATTTCTATAAGACATTTTAATCTTTCGGCAAACGAATTTATGCTTCTGAATGTGTCGTTAATTAATGTTTCGATTGCCAGAGTCGATTATATGCTATATGCTTTTATTACTTTTTTAGGTTTCGCTGTTGGCTTTAATATGTATCTGCATGTTCCATGCTTTAAGTCTGATCACGTTGCAAACAGCAGTTGCATGTATTAAAGTTATAGCGCGCAACATAAAGCTTACAGGCTGAATATAAATTCGACTATAATATAAGTCGCAGCACTGTGAGAGAGCCCATTTACTAACTGATTGTTTTGGACCTCATTCGGCTTTTTGAAACCAAATCCTTTGCTCCAGCCATATGTCCCTCTATTAAAAGAAGGACATCAATCTTTTACTGTCCGCAGCGCTGCGATAATGCACGGTGAGTGGCGCTTTATAAACCGTTATATCTGCTCTGCGCCACACAAAATACAACTGCCAATACGACAAGCTCAATATAATGTCCTGATTGCCGCCTGAATACGATACTGCAAAGGGACTCTGACCTGGTTACAGATCGGGGCAAAGTATTCATTCCCATCTAATTAAATGAGGGTGGATTCAGGTTTCCCCATTAACATATGACCAGAACATGGAGTCTGACACTAAATGCTGTATCTGTTTGCAAAATCCTTGCTTAGATTCCTACAGATGTTAGCACAAGTGCACATTTCATCGGTTTTTCCAACTGCTTTGATAACACAGAAATAATCCGGAATATAAAAGCTCGGTGTTTTTTTCAGTTTCATATTCAGAACGCAATGCAGATGAAGGACGAGCGTCACTGGGCAGTTGCTGATTATGCTGTTATATTCGGTACTGTCGAATTCTCGAATTTGAAGCGTTGATAAATTTTCTATAACCTCACAAGTAGCGCCGGCCAGGCGAATCACGCTAGTAAATCAATGCGCGATTATAATCTTTATTTTAACATGGTTTAATGTAAACAATGAGAGCAAAGAAATCGCTACAAATCAACAATGCTTCAGGCTGAGGACCAGGACCTGTGATAAAACCCCAAAATGATTTACTGACACAAAGCAGTTGTAGTGTAAGTCATGCTTTACAGTCCTGTTACACATGCCTAAACGAGACGGTACGCAAGTCCGGTTTTAATAATCGGTAAACACTGAATAAGTCGGGATTTACCCAAAACTGAATACCAGAAAGTACAACAAGCTAAATTAACATTGGCCGAATGTATATTTACATTTCGTTGCCTCCGCAGCCGTGTGTTTAAAACCGTATAATGCACTTTTTGGAGGATTTCATTTACCCTTACTTAGTTGACTGTTTGACCTGGGTGATGTGAACTCGGTTCACTTAACAGATCGAAACAGTCAAAAGTCCATTATGGAACCGGTGTTCTTCCTGCTGCCACCATAATGAGAGCAATAACGGAAGAAACTGCGATCTGCGTTGAGATGGATGCAGTACAGGTTGTAGGGAAGGATGTATGGGGGTCAGAGAGTTGGGGGGGCTTCCTTGCCAAGCGCACTCACACCTCACAAACGCCTATTAGTTGGGCTGTTTGCTAGACACTAACGGCGGTGTAATCGCATGCTTCGTTTGCCTCATCTGGCATCAAAAGCAACTGGGGAAAAAATGCATGGTTTGCTTTCCAAAACGCCACAAGCTTAAAATTCATCTCTCTCTCTCTGCCCATACTTTGTGTTTTATTTGCTGTATTGCATCCATGTTTAATCTGTATGCCAGTTAAGTGAGTCAATTGCTGACCTACTCCTTTTTCCTCAAGCAGTAAAAATTAAAACATGGAATCAAACAGGCGCACTGCCGGTGGTGAAGTCGCGATGGTCTGTTCTCCTGCAGTACAGATACAAGCGCAGTTTATCTGAGCTCACTTCTAACCCTACAAGTGTCGTTGTATCAGTGACTTTATTTTATACTTCCGCAGCGTCTCCTAACAATCACTCACACCGACGATCTCAGAGCCGGTGTAATACTGAAAAGTGCTACCTATCGAGACGTGCCATCGAGCCTTTCTGCGCATGTGGGTTAGGTTTTAGGGGTTAGGGCAGGGGTGTCAAAGTCCAGTCCTGGGGTTCCGGAGCGCTGGGTAGCTTGAGTTCGACACCCCTGGGTCAGAGTAAGGGTTTTATAGGGTTTTTTGGGGTTAGAGTTAGGGTTATGGATTAGCACCACGGTAGCCTGCCGGGACAGGTTACTGTCTGTCTGGCTTTATCCATCCTGCTCCGGTATTCACCTGACTTTCACTAAGTACGATGCCGTAGAAACGGCGCTCCATGCAAACGGAAAGTTTTTACTAATCATCAGAACATATGTTTCTAGCATCACGGCGGAAATGTATCCTGCAGTGTGGGATTTCATTTTATATTTAACAACGCATGATGTAATTCAGCACTGGCAATCTGGAGGTGATAACGGGGATGCATTTAACTGGCTTTGCCCGTTCTGTATATATTGGTTTTTTAAACGAATGATTTTGTTTCATTTTCATTTCTTTGTTATTTTTTTCTCAGTCAAATTCAGATTGCTGAAGCATACAGGTAACATTTGTTGAATTCTGATAAATTCGAGTTCATTGTAGGTTTCAGTATCTAGTTTATATTAGAATGTTTTGACCCTATTTCAGATTCAGGGTTCTTAATTGGATTTATTCAGCGATTTATGTCAGCCGTATAAGTAATTACGAGCTATTTGTATCATGAATACGATTAGTATGAAAAGTTACATGAATTAAAATTAATTAGAATTGCAGTACACAACAGTTGTGTCACTGGAGACCTGGAACAGAGAGGCAGATAAGTTGGCTTTAGTGTAGGATGGTTTTGCAGAGCAAAGGCGTGTAAAACAGGCCATATACCTGTGTGGACAGGTTTATTATAGTATTATGATAGTTTTGTTTCAACCACCACTTGAGTACTCTGTGACTGTGAATCTTTATACTCAACTGGTTGGTTGAAACAAAACCTTGGTCTGGATTTCTACTTTCTGGACCTGAACTTTCCACCTTTGTAGTGTGATGGTACGCCTGGAGCCTCACCCCGGAGGAAATGGAAATCCGTTCCGCATTTGTCTGGAGGACTGGGAAGTTCATAGGCAGGATGCCAGTCCATCACACGGACACACCCACCCTGAGTCACTGAACTACATGTTTATGGACTGTAGGAGGAAGCACGCGGAGAACATGCAAACCTCCACACAGACAAAGCAAGAGGCAGAATTCAAACCCCCCAGTCCTGATTCTGGGCTTATCCCCTAAAGAACATGTAATCACACACTAAGATGAATATAGGGGCTTTGGGATTCTCCATAGCATTTAGCTTATTCCAGATTCCAACACCTTAACTTTTAGCTGAGAACACATGAGACATGCACAGTCCCAACACCGTCGCCACGCGGTCGATGCAGCACGATTGATTAACCAGGGAACCCTGGGTGTTGCGTTCCTGTCACACGATTTCTGTGCGGCCCCTCTTGGGGATCTTTATAGGGACAGTCATGCTGCTCTACATTCATCCTGACGGCAACACATCCATCTCACGGAGTCTGGCTCCTTCTTCACTGTGCGTCTCCACCTTTCTGAGCCACATAACTACATCTGGAGCTGTGAATTTGGATTGGCTAATAAGGTTCCCATGATTCATTCTGCATGTGTCTGGAGGACAGGGCTTGCAGACCGGAGTAGGACAAGGACCCTTCTGGGGCTCCTAAATCTCTCACATTTTTTGTGTTGCATCCAAACACAGTAGCCTTATTTTGGGCAGAAGCCGGTTTCATATTCTCATAGATTCGGCATCAAAACCTCTCTCACAGCAAGTAAATGATCAGCCACCATGCAGCCATCCTCTGCTCCCAGATCAGCTCCCAGCCATAAACCTATATTTATTTTTTAGGTCAGCAGACATGGGAACATTTTTTAAGTGGATGTATTGTAGCGGTCTTATCACTTTTTTTGTTGTTTTTTCCGACGTCGTTTAATCAGTAAAGCCTGTGCGCTCTCTGGAATTCCAGAACAGCCATTCCGATTTTGACAAGTACACCTCCACGATGACCTTCCCAGGAACCGATTACGTCTACTCTTTGGCCTCTAAACGTCAGCTTGCCCAGACAGCACAGGGGATCCCGTTCTGGATTATGTCCCGAAAGTGCTGTTCTGGTGGCCCGTTCTCCAGCTTCAGGAGTAATGGCTTATCTGGCGTGTAGCGGCCCACCTGAGCTCAGCAAAGCCGCGATCCCTGTCTCTGCGATCCCATTACAAGGCTCAGTAATTCTTGGAATGATGGAGCGGGGAGGCATCGGAGACGGAGTGTGTGTGTGTGTGTGTTTCTGCGTGGAGGACAGTAGGTCTTCCACAACGCTGATACCCAGAGGTATATCTATAGGCTCACAAATGGCCAAACTGTCGTATTTAATAACAGAATTTAATCAAAAGAGTCATACAAAAAGGCAAATTTCCTCCTGACAGTGTGAGGTAGCTTCATTGCTCAGCATGCCTGACTCGTTTTGGCGGATGGTTGCTGCCACGTAGCTACCCACCTACTGAAGATCTAACGCCCCACACCCCACCGCTGCGAGTCGGCATGGAGCCTCTGGAAACTCCGCCGGGGATGCCATCCCGCAGTATGGCCACAATGAGTTTTCCACTCGACAAACAGGGGGAAGCCCCGGTGGCAAGCGTCCGGTCAAGACAGATGGGGGGGAAATAGGACAGAGATGGAGAGGCAGGGGATTCTTCTCTTTTAAGGGGGGACTTTATTTTAGTGTTTCTCAACCCAGTCGCTGGGGACCCCCAGACATTCCATATTTTTGCTTCCTCCCATCTCCCAAACAATCAATAACACTGAATACGTTATACAGGTTTGTTGGGAACTGTGAAGGAGCAAAAATGTGGACTGTCTGGGGGCCCCAAGGACTGGGCTGAGAGACACTGCTCTAATTAGCCATGGGCACAGTGCTACGCGATATAAGCTGATAGAGCCGCCCTGTAACACAGAGCTAATCCCTCTCTATATCTCACTCCCAGCTACACGCTCAGATAGAAGAGCCCTTCTTAATAACATGCAGATAGAAGGATCTGAACTGAACAGGGTGGGATTTAAGTAGATAGAAGGATCTGAACTAAACAGGGTGGGAATTAAGTACAGCATCATGAGGAACGTGCAGGTAATGCTTGTGCAGTGCATAACGTGTGTGTGTGTGTGCGCTTGTCCACACACCCATTGCTTGTTCACTTGTGCTTGTATCCACGTGTAAAGTCACCACCAGAAATCTGGCCCCAGCTTGCAGCCAGCAAGGAACCGTCTGCACTCGATAATTTGTGACTAATTGTGTGAGTGGCGAGTGGACGTCCCTCCCCCCTGCGCTGGCCATGGGCACAGCGTTCGGTCTCGCTGTCAACGCTCACGTGTGCCTCACATCTCTTTTTGAGTCACTCGACTGAACTGGGCCAGAGCTGCTGAGAGCAAGCTGGTTTTTTTTTTTTTTTTTTTGCCAGTTTAAGCAAATTTAGGTTGGCAAGTAGATTCCCTTTTACTGGGCGAGATGAAAAACCAGCGAAGCGACAAGGTTCCTCGAGTCGCTGTTGGATGCACAGACTCGGTGGTGGGATAGTGCATTTTTCTGTTCATGTCTTTATTGTTTCTGTGTATAAGCGATTTCGGTCGTTTGCTTCGTGTCTCGGCTGAGGAAGAGTAGGTTTGAGACAGCAGCTGCTCATCGCTCCCTGAAATGATGCCACCAGGCATTACAACTCATCTGTCACCAGTCAGCAGTTTCTGCTGCAGCCCATCACATGTGCACATGCATGTATATAAAACTGTAATCTCTACAATAATTACACAATTTATTAAACAGCTCGGACATTCTACTAGGCCTGTAACAATTAGGCGATTCTCATCGATATATTGATTGCTACGATGATACGATTCAACTGACTCAATTAACAAATATTGATTCGTGTCATTAAACTATAAAGAAACGCTGAAATGCTGCTCGAAAAAAATCTGTGAAAAAAAATCTCACACGCAAAGCAATCTAGAGATTCACCTTCGTAGAGAGTGGAGACCAACACATTACAGTACATTTTATGTAGATTGGTACATCTACATACATTCCAGTGTTTTCAGGGAGAAGAAAATCCAGTTAAAATTGTTTTTTTTTTTTTTTGCTAAAGTATAAGTACAAGACAGAATGTTTTATTTTTTATATGTTATCTTTTAAATACTTTGTATATTTTTTCAACATATGAACAATTAAACGTTTATTTTTAAGTCTTCTTAAGTCTGATTCCACTAAAATCAGCTTATGTTTTACTGTATTGAAAATATCGACCTTGTATTACTGAATCGAGTCGTATCGCGGTAACATTTCAAATATTGCCTGATGTCAAACTGCTGCCTTGCAGAATCGAAATTAAATGGCATCATGACAAAGCTTACGATGTACACCCCTAATTCTAACAATGCATGTTCACGTATAGAACAGGATCAAAGCTGGTTAAGCATCTATCTCATCTTCCAACTGCTTATCTAGTACCGGCCGGGATGTCACTGGTGTCAAGCATTTTTGGAATATTTTTGAAGACAGTATCATTCAGAGCTTCTGTCTGCCCATATATCATACAGCCTGTTTTTATTAGTGAGATCTGATTAAAAGGCAATTGCTCTCTTGCCTGTTCTTGATGTGAAATTGCATTCAGTGGCACTTTCTCCACGCCTTTGGCTCTGCTGTTCTTTCTGTGTGGTCACCTCAGCAACCCAGCATCTGAGGATGTGATATCCTCTCCCTGCGAGTGTGTCACCCTTTATCCACGTCACTGCTAGAGTTTAAGAGTATATGACAAGTTTTATATAGCGCCCGATGTGATACATTTGATGTACCATCCGATCACGTCCGAATTCATGATACTCTAATGGATCGTGAAACAGAGCTTAATATCCTTAGTGAGGCAGAGAGATAAAGCATAATGCATTGTCTCTGTAAATTTCCCTCTCACAAAAGTAGAGTTAATCGTAATTTAATCCGTTAAATTGTGCCATTTATCCGCAGAAAGGCTCTGCTAAGCTAAGGTGTCATAGCGCGGAAGAGTGAAAGTGCTGCATTAGATCGGCGCTCTAAGATGCGGCAGAATTCATCACTCTTTAGGCTCTGACTGCATAATGATCTCATTATTTATGAAGGGCAGCTTGTCAGCCGGACACGTTTAGCATTGTCCTCCACTGCTCGCCATCCATCTTGATCAACCAGTAGCCAGTGCCCTTTCTGCTGCGTTGAAAGTCTGGAGTTTTCCTCCATCTTCATCGTGGGCATATCAAACAAGCATCCACGTCCTCGGCGGTCTTCTGCAATTGACGCCACTTGGAGACCTTCCCAGTGAACGCCGGATTTCAGTTGCATTGGCCGTGCCGTTTGCTGGACAGTCGAACGGGTGGGACCAGAGGTGTAGTGACAGGACAGGCAAGGCCCCAAGGTGGGAGGGGCCCCCGAGAGTGTCCAATTTAGTACATTTCAACAACACATCTCCTTTATTTATGTATCCTGATTTTTCACAAAAGTGAAAATAATGGACTTGTGTTTCTTAGATTGTCTTTGTTAGATTACTAAAATAATGGTAATAAATTTTACCATGTTGGGGGAGGGTGAGTTGGAGGGCCCCCGGGACCCCCAAAGTCCCTAGAATCGCCTCTGGGTACGGCTTCCAGTCTCTGGTCTGAGGTCACCTCCATCACCATGGAAATTGCACCAGTCATGAAATGCTAGGTTGAGTGTCTACAAGCTAGAGTTGACTCACTCTAACGTTTTCTGTGCGCTCCATCTCCACAGCTGAGGACAACCCCTGCCAGACCAACCCCTGTCTTCATGGAGGGAGCTGCCTGCCTGAAGGGAACGGCTACAGCTGCTACTGCCCGCAGGGATACTCCGGGGAGAGCTGCGAGATCGGTAACCGCTGTTAGCATCGCCGTTGCTTGTTTATTCCTCAGTCCCATCCTTCAGTTACAAATGCAAAGTTTTCGATACAAAGCACAAGGATAGGAATCGATTACACCCATGACCCATCTTGCGGTAATCAGGAACTGACTCATGTCCAGGACGCCCACTGCCTTTAACAGAGTCTGGCACTGTCATTTAGCCCTATTCTGGTACTGCCTGAGATTCCTGTAGCAGCCAGCAGAAAATGAAATGTTCATGTTTTCAGTGGTTGGGTGACAGTTCGAGATATGATGGAAATATCGCCACAAAGCCACTTCTTTTTAAATCTCCTTTTTCAAACCCGTTTCACATAGCAGCAGCCCAGAGAGGCCTCAGTGCCAAGCCCGCCTCGAATGTTATTGGCGATTTAATTTAACAATCTAGCGAAGTTGGATTGTCACGGCAGTGAAGTGATTCGCTAGTCGTCTGCAGAGCAATGGACAGAGAGATCGAGGGTGGTGTCAGGACATTGAGATGTGTCGTATTTTCCAGTCTAAAACCATGACTCCATTCCTTGGGCAGTATTTCCTTTTATGCTGTACGCTTTTATGCTTATACATTATATCCACGGTCTGTAAGAATGGAACTTACAATAAAATTGAAATGAAACCGTTCTGGGATATCTGAAATGTGAGTGAGCTACAGACGCCAAAGAGCCTGTAAGGATTCGTCACACTTGACGATTCACTGCTTCAACTGCTGTTGGGCCCGAGGTCGGAATGAGGAGCATCTGATTTTCTTGTGCTTTGTTGGTAGCACATGTGCTCTGGTACTTCTTATGAGGTTTAGTGCAGAGGGCACAATTGTCTGAACCAGCTCTTGTCTTGCTTGACTTATCTTGTCCATGCAGTGCATTGAATATGGCTGGTGTGACAATAAAGCCCTACTTGACTTAACATGACTTGAGATAGGGAGGCATTTGACCAGGAACGTTGGCCTAGGTGAAAAGCTGCACATAGATCTGGAAGAGGGGGAGAAGGAAGCATTATTTAAGCTCCTTAGATATTTGTAGCGGTTTGTTACTCGTACATATCCTGGTGTGGGACGGCACGCGGTGGCAAAACTTCTGAACGTGTCCTTGATGTCAGTGACGGATGATCCCATAATGCAAAGCAGCGTTCGATAGAAAGGGGAGGCGAGATTTACCCAGCGGTCACAGCTGCAGCCCGAAATGACGTCACCGTGGATTGGAGCGGAGTATTAAATCTATTGCCGGACAGACGGTTTACAGATGGGTCAAAGGTCGAAAGCTCCATCACACACGAGACAATGGACCGGCAGATGAGGGTTGGGGGCTGAGAAAAGGGGTCTGTCTCGGCTCTGATTGTTAAACGATTTTGTCGATAGGCTCCCACGACTCATTGGCAAGTCTGAAAAGGCTTATCTGTCTAAGGTCACCCTATAGTCCATCAACGAAGGTTTAAATAAATGGAACATTACTCGCCCATTGTTTAGACGAGAGAAGTTAAAGCACACATTTATATTAAAAACTATGCAAATATAAAGCAGTAGTGGCATATTTTTACTATGTATACTGACGCTGCAGGCATTTTCCAGATTGGTTTATATTTTCACAGTTATTTTTTTTTCTATTACACTTTCTGAAATATACATTTTAAATCCACTATGGATGTCACCTGTACTTGGCCTGGTTCATTTGACATAGATAGTGTCTCACTGACTCCTGACCATAGATTAGGGTAATAATATTATCATTGGCAGAGATATAAGAAGCAATTCTGGCTCCATTTCCTCGAGAAGAAAATGATGATGGAGGTAGGAGAGGTGTGCAGTCCCGTGAAAGGCAGTCCCCGGGACTTAAGTTGTAATCGCAATTATTTCTGAAAAACGTGTTTAGGATCCCTGCATAATGTATAAGGTGCGGCCTGCGATTCTACACCAGGGGAATGAAAGATTCATGAGGAGCAGAGATGCGCTTCTTGCCAGCACCCAAGAGGGACCAGGCGTGAGCAG
>JAODJX010000329.1:0-11469 GCA_026776945.1 Isichthys henryi
CCAGGCAGAGACTTGAACCCGGGTCCCAGAGGTGTGAGGCAACAGTGCTAACCACTGCACCACCATGCCACCCCCTATAAGAAACTTAAAGCGTTAAATTCAACTGTACTTTTTTATCTGTATCATGTCTTATACCTCTGGGGATTCATAGTGTGTGAGAGTCAGTCAGTGTATCGCAAGGTGTGATTCTTCCAGTGAACCACTGGCCCACTGGACACTACTTTCAGTTATCTTTGTAAGCATTACTTACTTTGTCATGTCAAGTCATGTCATGCCCAGTATCAATCCTTCTTTCTGAATGTTTCTCTGTGGCTGTAGTGCAAATGGCACTCGACTATTTTCCCCTGAGGTCCAAATTAAGAAAAGATGAACTTTCTTAATCCAATGATGTCAATGCTTCCACTTGTCAATAATACCACTTACTGTTATGGAATATCTAGCAGGAAAGAAATATCACAAACTGACTTGTTGCAAAGGTGGCATCCTATGACAGTATCACGCTTTGATTTACTGAGCTCTTCAGAACGACCCATTATTTCACAAATGTCTGTAAACCTGACTGCATGGCTAGGTGCTTGATTTTATACATCTCTGTTAATGGATCTGAATAAAACACCTAAATTCAATGAGAATCAGGTGTGTCCCAATACTTTTGTCAATACAGCATGTGTGTGTGCATGTGTGTACATTATTATATACTGTATAGTACCAGCAGTTAAAAGTTTGGACACAACTACCTATACTGTAGGTTTATTTGTACTATTATTTGAGTATGGCCCAGGTTACTACTTCCTCCTCTACACTATACCATCATAAGGTGGTCTCCTGTGATGCTTTTACAGCCGGTTCTAAAGCCTGACTGCTGCATGGACAAAGGAACTAGAGAACTGCGCAGAGCAGTGCAGGTGGAGCAGCCTGTTGCTGAAGGAGCTGTCTAAAGCACACAGGGACTCAGGCAGGGGGTGGGAGGTGTTGTCCAAGATGGCCTGGAATTTGGCCATCATCCTCATCTCACTTTTCACCTCCAAGATGTCCAGGGAACACCCTAGAACAGATTCAGCCCTGCTGACCAGTTTGTTCAGCCTGTTTTTTCCACTGCAGTAATGTTGCTGCCCCAGAAAAAAACTGCATAGAAGATGGCTGATGCCTCCACTGAGGCATAGAACAACTTCAGAAGTGGTTTTCGTACGCCAGAGGATCTTAGTTTCTGCAAGAAGTAAAGTCAACTTTGGCCCTTCTTGTACAAGGCAATGGTGTTGTCTGTCCAGTCTAGTTTGTTGTTGAGATGAACACCCAGGTATTTACAGGATTGGAGAGCTTCAATCCCCTGGAGTCTCACTGGACTGACTGCTGACAGCTCTGCCCTGAGAAAGTTCATCACCTGCTCCTTGGTCTTCTTAGCATTGAGCTGGAGGCAATTTTGCTGGCACCAATCTGCAAAGTCGTAGAGGAGTCCCCTATATTCACAATCATCACTGCCAGTGTTACATCACTGTGTTATCTGAGAATTTTTGGATGTGATAACTGTCCTTTTTATAAGAGAAGTCAGCAGTGTATAAGCTGAACAGAAATGGAGCAGGATCGTTCCCTTAGACCACATGTACTGCACAGCACCGTATTAGACACACACTCCAGTGTTCTTATATACTGTGGTGTGTTGGTGAGGTAGTTGATAGTACTGGATACAAGGCACTGATCCACCCCCATCCTCCCCGTTTAGCTCCTCAGCAGTGATGGTTAGATAATGTTGAAAGTGCTGGAGAAATAAAAAACATGATTCTCACAATGATCCCAGTTTTGCATCAGCAATTCAGCAACAATGATGATAATATTTGCCGAGTTGGGGATCCGTCACGCAGATTAAACTGTGCTTTGGAGTCCGTTTGTTGAGTAACCCTGCTCTAGTGAGACCTTTGCTAAAGAAACCCAATTCATAATGTACACAGGAACTAATTTTTCATCTCTTTTTCAAAGACCTTGAGAAAATATTAGCTTCTCAAATCACAGATATACATTTTACACCAGAAATATTATTTTTGATTTCTGCCCCTTACCTGCCACTGCACAGAAACTTAACCAAATTCAAATATTGGAGGTTTAATACGTGGAAGTGTAAAAATGATTATAATCCTATGGATAGTACTCCTTTTACACTGTTTACCATATTATCCTTTGAGATGTTTCTCAGGATGTCTTTAAAGGGTTATACTATTATTTAGTTAATATATTTCAGTACATTCAAGAATCCAATGGTCTGTATCTGCTGCACCTATCAGTACAACCTAATGACCCTATGTCTATACCATCCTTGTTAGATAATTTTACAGCCCCAGGACCCCCTGAATCTGACCAGGATGGATAGATGTATTCCAATGCATCACTTTCAAGGAATATGAACAAAATCCTGCACAAGGACAGTGACCTCAACTAGTCATGTCAATTTTAAATTGATTGTTTGTGAGTGCTTCATTTCTTTTTCAGGATATAGGAACATCCTCTATTCATCACCTAAAATGAATAGGCAGTTACTGCTAATCAATGGACATATGTTGATAAGTTCAACAATACAATTAATACCATAAAATTGAAATATATTTGTTCTTTTATTAAACTCCTAGCAAAATAATACGTAGACACGGGTTTAACTGGAACATAAACAAAATAAATCTTTGCCTATGAGGTGGTGTATGGCTCAGTAGGTAAAGATGCTGTTTATTGTGAAAAGACGATTGCGGGTACAAAACCCAGAATCAACCCCCCCGTCCTTGAGTCTTCATCTTTTATTATAAAGACCACCTCCTGTGACATTTGTGAAAAAAGATTTTCTAAACATTGCTTACATTTAGTAATGTATTAACCAGAAGCATTTAAGTTAGAGAATTAAAGGAAAATTTAAAGAACTGCACAACCAACAAGAAAAAAAATAAAATCTTGTAAAATTTTATTACTGATTAAATTGATTTATACAGAACCCAGAGATACAACTGCATTGTTAAATTGCTGTAATATATACAAGAAATATTGTTGGTATTAAAGAGATTATGTCCTTTTTAGTCATCAAAATTTTAATAAAGAAAATGAATTATATTGTATTCAATGGAAGGGTTTCTGGCTATACATTTCATTTTTTTAAAATCCAATTTCAGAATACTTGTCAATCGATTCTAAATTTGATAAAATGACATAAGCCAGCCAGTGAGTCAGTGGGAATAAATCTAGGAAAATATGTTTTCTGGGAAACACAACTCTGAGTGTAATTCTGCTTTTGCTGTTTCACAGTCTTTCATGATTTGGCTTATGAGTGGTGGGTTCCAGCTGAGAACTGCTGTTTAAGTGAATCTGATCACATGGTACTGACTCCTCACAAGAAGCTGTGAATACATCACACAGGAATCCATTCTTAAAATCTCAATCAGTACTATATCAATGTACCAATAAAGGTGGATTTTTAATTAAAAGAATAAATTCTGAGCATGATTGCTGCCTCTTTCCTTGCTGAGCAAAACTGAAATTTACCTGTTATGACATCAAACCCAATATAAAAAGGACACATATACAGCAGAGAACCCTGGCCATTGTGTGGAAATACAGTAATATGTGTTACATATAAAAATATCAAACTGGTGCAATTTAGCATAATAGAATTCTACATTATACTGTATTCATACATACAAGACATAGGAAAGGCATAATGTTAATGGCAAAAACATAAATCATCCTGAGTAATCAAACATATCCCCACAATCCAGGTCCTTCTTCTGCACCTGAAAATGAAGATATTACTATGAAGGCAGGTGTACATATGGTATATTGCTTTTATAATATAAAAACTTCTCTTGCAGTCTTTTTCTGCTAAGTTACTTATACTGTACCAGTGTGTTTATGCAATAATATTATGTTTATTTTTAGCTAATGTAAATCTTACCTTAACATGATGGTACCAAAATTCTCCCTGTTGAACAAGGACAAACATCAAGCATAAAGCATTATTCATCAGAGACACACTGTGGTGAAATGTATACTGCTGATGCTGATTTGGCTTCTCACCAGTGGACTTCTTCTTGTAATAGACCAATCCAACGATGGAGAACACGAGCCCCAGCACCAAGCCAGAGGCCCCAATGATCACCTTGTTTCTCTTCCCTTCAGGCACTGATGGGTCTGAAAACAAGATCCTAGGAGTCGACAGTGTTTCATAAATTTGAACAGAGATTTAATTAATTCATTGTGTATGTATCCGGAATTTGTATGTTCCTCTGTGGGCTCTGGCTTCCTCCAACGGTTGATGAGTGAATGGATAACTGATTTATACTTTGTACATTAGTGTGTAATTTTTGTTGGAATAAAAAACTACAAACAGCTACTAACAGAATAAGATATATATACTAAGTTTAAATAAAAGTAAAGAGAGCTGAGCACATTTTATACAAATGTTTCTCTTAGCCAATAGTATTCACCTGTTTAACCCTGCTGGTCTTTTGTTACTGTCTTACCCCATTTATAGGTCTTGGGCTGCTTGAGGCTGCTGTGCTCCACCTGACACTCTATGGTCTCTCCAGACTGGGGTGTGAACTCCAGATAGGAGTGGATCTGGTGGTACCAGTCTCCATTGTAAAGCTCCTCAGTGGCAGTCACACCATCCTTCACCTCCACTCCATTCCTCAGCCATTTCAGTTTAATTCCTTCAGGGTAGAAGTCATACGCACTGCACTGCAGCTTTGTGGTGTGCCGCTCACTGGAGGCCTTTACAGTTTTGACCTTGACAGTGGGTTCAACTAAAATGTAACAGAAGGGAATTAAATTAATAAACCGATCCTGAGGAAATTAAGCCTGTCTCCCAGAATCTCCTCCATGCAGAATGTTTGCTGGGAGACACAGGAAACCTTCTGGCAGTGGCATGTATTGATGTTCCATCATGGAGGAGTTGGACCACCTGTGCAACCTCTGTAAGGTCTAGGACCAAAAAGGCCGTGCAGTGCTAATGAGGTTAACTGCTCACACCATTCAATATAATTCAAAATAATATTAACTACTGCTGAGCTTCAATTATCAAATCGATCCACCATAACGACATAGACAAATTTTATATAAATGTAAATATACAAAAATTAAGAAGTCTACATGAAAGAGCATCATTAATAAGTAAAATGTGCATTAAACCACAAAGGTGAGCCATCATCACCTGTTACCAGCTTCCTGTATGAGTCTGTACCCCCGTTACCTGTATGAGTCTGTAATGTGTATTTTTAATCACCAAAGGTAAACCGCTGCACCCGCCTTCCTCACAGCACATAACCCCCCCGCTCTCCCCCCTTTGCCTTTCTGTACGTTTCCCTCAGCATGTCTGTTATTATTATTCAGTAAGGCGCTGAATTCGTCCTACTTCCATTTCTGACTTTTATAAATAAATAATAAGTACAGTAACTGTCCCGCCGACGCTCCTCCTTGCGCCGTTTGTCACTCCGCTCAGTGTCTCTCACCTGTATGATACAGTATGAGCTTAAAGTACTGCTCAGCGTTGGGCTTGCAGTATCCGTCCAGGTTGCCATGCTGTCGCTCCGATTCTCCGTCTTTGTTGAATCTCTCTGCATTTTTCACTCCGATCTCAGTGTAACCGATGTGTTTATTCAGAGTGCTGTTATACCTCAGCCACTCCTCCTTGTTAAAAATACGCCTCTGGATAAACTCCGTGTCCTTCAGGTCCTCTGAGCTGTAGTGGCATTCGTATTGGAAATGATAGAAATAACCGTCTGATAGAAACACAAACAGACTCACATTAATACGTTTGAAGGCGGCTTCACTTCACAGTTTTATGTTGGTTAATTTACAAATGAATACAATAAACAAACAGCACATTTCCGTTAACACACCCAGTTTATTTTTGTTGTTTTTAATATGAGACCTAAAGTCAGGCTCCTCATCGTGTTACTGGGAACCGAAACTCACCCTCAGGACTTAAATCTCCACAGAAATCTCCTCTAAAAGCGCTATCATGAAAATCTGAGTGAATTCTGAGTATTTCCTCTTCAAACACCCAATCTCACATAACGTATATAAATGATTTAATATGTTTTCTTTTTCATTTTCTAAGTTTAACATCTAATAACCGTTATTGACCGTTGAAATTCGCGCGTGCTTAGTTTTTAAAAACTATCGTTACCTTATGGACTCCTAAGGTTTAGGTTAAAACTTTTTATCTGCTTATACACCATACTTTATACATATAAGTGTTCTAGGATCTACTTAAAAAAATATATTTAAAAAATCTAGTTTCAGATCTAAGTGACCATACAGTCTATGCAACTAGATTTTTTTAATTTATACTACAGCTCATAATAATAATGTTTTACACTATTTTTATAAACACCAATTCTCTAGACTGCAGAGAGACATCGGCCGCTTACCGATGGCGGAGAGCGCGGACAGCGCAGCGAGAGCCCGGAAGGCGCTGGGGAACCACGGACTCATGTCTGTATCTCGGCGGCGGGCGGACAGACCGCTGATCGGAGAGCTGAGAGTGAGACTGTGACAGTGAAGCGGGTCTATAGACAGATGCCGGTATTACGGGAACCAATCATCAGCGGCGGCGGCGCCGCGTCATTCGTTACTAGGCAGATAAGATACAGGGGAAAACACTTAATAAAATATAAACACGTTAGAACCATACATTCTAGATTCAGTTTCTAAAATATTATATTTGTTATATTGGACTGTTTTGGCAGATAAATTGTTATGTGATTATATGCCAAATGTATTTGTACACATCAATTATTATGAATTATTATTGATATTATTAATTAAACATCCGTCTTCCACAGGCTTACCGTGAGGCCAGAACATATCTTGGAGTGGATTTGTTTGAGCACCTCGGATGTGGTGGTTCGAGCCGAAAAAAGCTTTTTATACAGTCATCCATTCCTGCTGACTGTTTCAGGCAAATAATACTGCTACAGTGACATCTATTTGCTTTGCAAAATAAATAATATATAAATAAATAGACCGTGCCATGATTTTCAGCTTGGTGGAGTCATATTGTAGATTTTGTTGAGACTTTGTTCTGTGGTTCTGCAATACTTTTTCCGATTGTACTTTAGTATTGTTTAGCAGCTATCCTATTAAGTGTCCATCTACCTCTATCCTTTTACTCTCAGGAAGTGAGCAAGCTTGTGGAGTACTGCTAGGTCCACAATCTCCTGTTCAACTTTACTAAGACGGAGGAAATGACTGTGGATTTCAAAAGATCCTAGGGTGAGCATAACCCACTATACATTGGTCACTATGCTGTCAGCAGAGCTAAGAAGATTAAATTTCTCTGTGTGTACCTTACTGAGGATCTCTCCTGGAACCAGAACATAACCTCCCTCACCAAGAAGGCCGTGCGGCAAACTCACTTCCTGTGGTGTTTCACACAGGACAGACTGCCGCCTCCCATCCTGTCCACATTTTACAGAGGCATCATCAAAAGGTCCTTGTAAACTGTGTCACGGCCTGGTTCGGATTCTACAATGCCTCAGATCACCAGGTCCTCTAGTGGGCCATCAAAACAGCAGTGAAGACTGCTACGACCACACTGCCTTCTCTACGGAATATCTGTACTGACTCTTGCCTACAGAGAGCCACTGAAATAATCAAAGACCCATCCCACCCCTCTCACAACGTCATTGTCCCACTGCTATCTGGTAGGATGTTCTGCATCCTCAAAGCCAGGACAGTGAGGCTTAAAAACATTTTTTCTCCTCAGGCAGTCTGACTGCTGAACAGACTGGCTCCTTCCAATCTAAGACTGCACCTTATAAAACGACTAACTTTTCCTCCTCACTTGAATAAAACTATAAGCAAAAATCTATTTATTTCCATCATTCCAAATTATTTTATTTAATTCCCATTAGCACAATTGTGTGTTTTAAAGTTGTATTTGTATCTGCATTTCAGGTGTATTGTTTTTTATCTCATGATATCTCCATGTCTCAATGTCATGTTTAAATGTCTTACATATTTATATTGTATTTATTACTGTTTCTTGGTAATACAATCAACAAGATTGAAATTTCTTATGCGTCACGTACACTGCACGAAAAAATTAAAGGAACACTTTGAAAACACATGAGATCTCAATGGAATGGGAAAAAAATAATGCTGGACATCTATACTGATGTAGACTGGGTAATGTGTTAGGAACGAAAGGATGCCACATCGTTTGATGGAAATGAAATTATCAACCTACAGATGGCTGAATTCAAAGACACCCTGAAAATCAAAGTCAGAAAATGATGCAGCAGGCTAATCCATTTTGCCAAAATTTCATTGCAGCAAATCATATTCAATAGTTTATATGGCCCCCATGTGCTTGCATGCATGCCTGACAACGTCGGGGCATGCTCCTAATGAGACGGTGGATGGTGTCCTGGGGAATCTCCTCCAAGATCTGGACCTCAGCATCACCGAGCTCCTGGACAGTCTAAGGTGCAACCTGATGGCCTCGGATGGACTGAAACATAATATCCCAGAGGTGTTCTATTGGATTTAGGTCAGGCAAGGGCCAGTCAATGGCATCAATTCCTTCATCCTTCAAGAACTGCCTGCATACTCTCGCCACATGAAGCCGAGCATTGCCATGCACCCGGAGCAACCCAGGACCCACTGCACCAGCATAGGATCTGACAATGGGTCCAAGGATTTCATCTTGATACCTAATGGCAATCAAGGTGCTGTTGTCTAGCCTGTAGAGGACAGTGTGTCCCTCAATGAATATACCTCCCCAGACCATCACTGACCCAATTCAGTCATGCTGAACAATGTTACAGGCAGCATAACATTCTCCACAGCTTCTCCAGACCCTTTTATGTCTGTCACATGTGCTCTGGCTGAACCTGCTCTCATCTGTGAAAAGCACAGGGTCCTAGTGGTGGACCTGCCAATTCTGCTATTCTATGGCAAATGCCAGTTGAGCTCCATGGTGCCAGGCAATGAGCACAGGGCCCACTAAAGGATGTCGGGCCCTAAGGCCACCATAATGATTTCTGTTTCTGATTGTTTGGTCGGAGACATTCATACCAGTGGTTTGCTGGAGGTCAGTTTGTAGGGCTCCAGCAGTGCTCATCCTGTTCCTCCTTACACAAAGGAGCAGAATCCAGTCCTGCTGATGGGTTAAGGACCTGCTGCCCCGTGCAGCTCTCCTACAGTAACTGTCTGTCTCCTGGAATCTCCTCTATGCAGAAGGTTTGCTGGGAGACACAGCAAATCTTCTGGCAATGGCATGTATTGATGCGCCATGCTGGAGGAGTTGGACTACCTGTGTAACCTCTCTAGGGTCCAGGTATCACCTCATGCTACCAGTTGTGACACTGACTGTAGCCAAATGCAAAACTAGTGAAAAAACAGTCAGAAAAGATGATGACGGAAAAATGTCAGTGGTCTCTGTTAAACCATTTTGTTTGGGGGTCGTCTCACTGTTACCCCTCTAGTGCACCTGTTGTTAATTTCTGAAACTGATTAACAACCCCCTCTGCCACTTAACGGACCAGATCAATATCCCAGAAGTTTATTTGACTTGATGCTATACTCTGATTAAAAAGTATTCCTTTAATTTTTTTGGGTAGTGCAGTTAAGTGCCCTTGCACTACAGCCACACAGAAACAACAGTTAGAATGACTGATAATGAGCAATGATATGACATGGCGTCACAAAATAATGTTTGCAAAGATAACTGGAAGTGACATCCAGCAGACCAGAGAGGGCCTAGATGGGGGGGGGGTGCACATCATGGCTATCCAGTTCAGGTAATTTTATCCTGGGTCTGGGAATTATGCACAACTGGCCTGAAGTAGGTTTACAATAACAGAACAAAAAGGGCGTAGATCTGGGTATGGATGGTAGGGTCCTTACCGATAATGTATATTGTGGGAGAACCATATATGGTTAGGGGGCGGGGTTTCGGGGATGATTTCGTTCCTACCAATGTTGAAACCAAAACTACGCCTTTGCAGGACAAGTGATGTGACGTTTTATGATCGTTTACTGCAACGTCTTAGAAACAGCTGAATTTATATGACAATAGGTTCCAATGGACTGCAGTCACATGCTACATATTTACAGCATAAGGAGGTAGATATGTACTGAGCCCTTGAAGGGACAAAAAATAGAGATGTGTGTTGTAGTTACACACTTACTGCCAGGCCCCTCATTTAGAGGAGACACAGGTAAGGAAACCTCTCTGTGTCCCAGGAAATTAAAAACGCTCCGTCCTGTATGTAACAAACTTTCTTATAAATGTAAAAGGTGGTTAAGGTCTTACTGCAAACATGGACATGAAAATGGGGTATAACTCTGTCATAAATATTTGACAAATGAGAATTAAACAAAACCGCTGATAACCTTGTCGCCAGGCAGACAGTCGAGATGGAAATGCCGTAGCTCGTGCCACCATGAGGTATTAATGGAAAGGTAGTGGTTTACCAAGGACAAGATGGATGGAATTTTAAAACCACACCCCTAACTGTGAGCAAAAATATTTTACAAACGGTTTCAAAGGTGGGGCACAGTGCCATTAATGCTGACAGTGTAAACATGTCAAAAAAGTGTCATGAAAAGGATACTGCAACATCCATAATAAACGTTCTGGATGAAACTGTTTCTAAGAGTGAATGCTGAAGGTTTACACTATACAGCAAACAAAGTCCGTCTTACAGACTTTTGAATTATTTTCAGTATAATTTTATACCTAATTTCACTTTATTTCTGCCCCAAGAATGAATGATTTTGTATGCTAATTCTGCTACTCTCCCTACTTTTATATAACTCTTATAGTTTTTCTTTTACATGAGTATGTGTTCCTGGCTTAATGCTGTACATACATGTCTCTTTATACGTGTTTAATATTCTTGCAGCTTTTACAAACACGTCGTACACCAAGCAATCCAGATTATGCAAAAAGTCCCGAATTTACCAATAATATTTTGGCACAGGCCCATAAAGAAACGTATCCAGTGTCATCACTAGTTGCCAGGTAAAGTGGTTTTCTGACTGAAAAGCTTATCGAAATCCAATGAATATTCGCTATAGCTCTCTATCGCCACTTGCAGGGGTTTCTGTTCAGAACGATATTTTTCCGGGAAATTCACAATCACTGGTTTTTGCTAGTTATACAACAATTATTTATTTATTTATTTATTAACCTATACCGCTTGTCCTACACAAAGTTGTGGGGGTCCAGACTCTATCCTGGAGACAATAGGCGCAGCCCCAGGATGGGGTACCAACCAATCACAAGGCATGCACACACCTTTGACACACTATACTGATACAAAAATGATTATAATGTACATAGGTCCCATAAAACAACATTAAGATTTTTGACATGAGCAGTGTGTTTTGTGGTGATTTTTTAGCCTGCAGATTTTTTATTATTATTATTATCCATCCATCCATCCATTTTCCAAACCGCTTATCCTTACTGGGTCGCGGGGGGTC
>JAODJX010000330.1:0-11465 GCA_026776945.1 Isichthys henryi
AACATGCAAACTCCACACACATGTGACCCAGGCGGAGACTCGAACCCGGGTCCCAGAGGTGTGAGGCGACAGTGCTATCCACTGCACCACCATGCCGCCCCTCCAGAGGAGTCTTCCTTTGCAAAGCTTTTATATAAATTATAACTATATTTTCACTTAGTTGTTTCCATGACACTTTAGACAGTCACGCTTTTCTCTTACATGTGACTCCACAACCTTTCTTGGGCTGTGGAATTGGAGAAGTTGACACTATCCAATTAAAACTGAAAAGGCAGCCTTTTCTCTTTGTGACGCTGACCTTTCAGTGTAAGTTTCTGAGATCCTTATGAAAACGAAGCTGCTATCACCTTCTAACACACGGTGTGTCGCTTGTAAATGTTATGGGATTGGAAAATTAAAACAGAGTTATTCAGATTCTTCATTGAAGAGAAAAAGTCATCCAAGTTAATGTACATCACCTCCCTCACGACAGATAAGTCATCGGTGGCATTTTTAAAGGTCGATTTCATAAACAATAGTTATTAATCAGGTAATAAAGAATCACAGGCATGTAAGAGTGTTTAAACTCTCCAGATTCTCTAGAGTTATTAATTTACCTGCCGAGATACAAGCTAAATTAAAATAAAATTGCACGCATTAGTGAATGCCACAGGGAAAATCACTACAAAGATATATAACCCTATACAAATAAAGTAAATCATTTTACCTGAGGTGGCCAATCTTACCTTGTTTTTCCATCGCCTGCTGGTATCACTCCACCAGCCTGCAGCAGAGCACCCACCTGCCCAACACAGTGAAAGTCTGCTCTAAGATCTTCGGACTCCCGGTCAGAGCACTTTCATCCCTGAGTGAGCAGCAAACTCTGACAACAGCATGTAGGATTCTGCATCCCCTCCCATGCTCTGTTCCCAGAGTTTGAGTGGCTCCCCTCAGGACCGACGGCTCCACTGTCCCGGCTGCAGGACACAGAGGAGGAGAGCGACCTTTGTTCCCAGGGCCGTTCAACTCCTCAACTCACAGACTCCTCCTCCCCCCTGCTGCTCTCCCTGCACTGGAACCTGTCAGTCATTCTGCACTTGAGCCCCCCATGCCCACTAACAATCCCTCTCTTTACATATTTATTCAGTTCTTATCTACCTGATTGACTGCAATTTTGCACAGCATCTTCCAAATACTGTATGTCATTGTGTCCTTGTTCACTTGCCCTGTGTGTCTTTAATTGCCCCCATAAATAAAGTTATTTTGAGTTTGAATTATCTGCATAAGGCCAAGTATGTAGTCGGATAACCTTTAGGTCTGCTGTTCAAGGGAGGAAACCCCATGACATCACAGGGAGAACATGCAAACATACACATGCAACCCAGGCAGAGACTCGAACCCGGGCCCCAGAGGCGTGAGGCAACAGTGCTAACCACTGCACCACCATGCCACTCCCCTTAAGAACATTTTCTCTGAGTGATATGTACCAGATCAGTACGAGTTCAGGTCATCATTATTTACAACTGCCTGTCAATATGGTAAATAAAATTGGATGGGGTTGTTGCAATAGCTTCTGTAGGTCTGATATATACATGAAATCCTGTAGGATATTACATAGCAACAAAAGGATTTATATAACATTTTATTTCAACTCAAGGCAAATTAACTTCCACTGATTCAGCTATTTCGGCAAGTAGATCTCCATTACACCTGAGCTATTGTGCAAGACAACTACGTGGGGTTATTTAGGGCAGGACTGTCCAACCCTGCTGCTGGAGATCTCCCACCCTGCATCGCTAATTTAACACACCTGATACAGATAATCAGGCCCTTCAGTAATATCTCAATATTAGTCAGCTTAGCTTCAACATAGCTGGCTCTAATAGTGACATGCTACTGAAGGCTCTGATTATCTCATTACACACCTAAGCTCCGCAGGGTGCTCGATCTCCGGGAGCAAGGTTGGGCAGCCCTGATTTAGGGATTGCTCTGGTATGACACACCCACCGGAGAGGGCAGGACCTGGGAACAGAGCAGCGACAGCTATCTGTCCAGCAGCCTTCAGGGTTATGCACCATGTTCAAGGACCCAGCAATGATGTAATCACTCTGCCAGCCATGGTATTTTGGACGAATACCTTCCATACGCAGACCTAAGCAAAGCGCAACCTTAAATGTATGAAGTCCCACCGAGATTTGAACAACTCTGATCGCCGAGTTCAAAGTCCACCATATTAACCGTTACGCCACAGACGTTGCAAATAGCCGACAAAGGACAATATTAATTCCAAGCCCTTCCTAGCCGGTTTAAATATAATTTGATGTGTATGCCATTGAATTTATATCACAGACTGTGATGAATGTTAAAGACTCAAGGCCAGTATTTATTGAAGATTTTGAACTGCCAATTAATGATCTTATTCATCATACACCGCCTTCTGCACCTTCAAAAAATTGAATGAATTTAGCGTTATATGGTCAAGCCTGATTTGTTAATCCTGCGTTTGATAAATACGAACGAAAAACTGCCCTGCGATACAATTTTATAATGACAGTTCATTTCATCTCAATCTGCAATACTGTGGATATTGATCCAAAGCCAAGTCCTCAGAAAAACGCTACAGCAATAGATCTTAAATGCATAAATTATTGTAAAACCATTTTAAAAATAAAACGTCCGTTTTCGAAGACTTCATCTACTTCCATTCACTATACTTATGCCAAACATATATACTTCACTTCAAAAGAAGGTTCGACCGTTTAGCAAAAACATTCCCATTCATTCCCTCCATCGTCTTCGGTCATACTGCAACTATATATGCATATATATGGAATTTTAATTTTTAATTACACCTAAATCGTGAATTTCTACAGAGCCATTAACTACTTTAGCCATACGCGCCTAACCTCGTATTTGTTCTGACAGTAATCTGGAAGAGAAACTTATAGAAATTTATCTACATATAAAATGCATTTTAATTTATTAAAATCAGCAATATATATAATCGTAATTCTTAATATAATATCAAATGTTCTTGGACTGTATGCCAAAAATGCGGATTCTTACTGCCATCTAGTGGTCATTAGTGTACATGTCTTTAAATTAAAGACTCAAAAGCGCGATTACTTCAGTTTTAAATATTACCCGCAATATTCTTTGCGTGACACGATAATGCCGAATAAATAATCTTCATATATAAAATAATTAAACCGGATATAATTATGTGCAACGTTGTCAGTAGAATGAACAGTTATTTATCTGCTGTTGTTTATTGCATAGGCCTATCAGTATTGCTTGCTATTTGTAAGTGAGATTTTAATAATAACACTACTTACTATACTTGCCGTGCATTTCGCAAAGCCAGTCCATAAAATAAGAATAAATTATTACTAGGCAAAAAATGCGTTTTATTGGCAAATGTGTGATTATTTGCACAAAAATATCTAACAACAGTTACTGTAGAAGTTACCGTATAGTTGTAATACCTTATTGGAAATATGGTTGAAAGGACGTCAAATTCCCAAATTTATCCGAGAATAATCCTGCGGAAAAGATTCCCCACGGTCCTGTGGGTGGCGCTGTTTCAGATGAAGCGCCAAAGTCAGTGTCGAAGACGGGAATTATTTCCCATACACCGCATAACCGTAGGTTCAAAGTGAAGATTCCGACTGGTATCCAACTGAGCGTCTACCACAGCCGTGTACCCTAGAATAAGCTGTAGGCCCAACGCGAGTCTGAATGGGTGGATAGATGGATGGATGGATGGATGGATGGATGGAATCGTAAAGGGAGCCAGATTTGATCTCCATTGAATGAAATTGAACCTTATTTGAGAATTAACCAACAATCGATTGCATGTGGGTACAAACAATATTTACTGAGCAGTGGCTATAATATTAATCATTATCAGTCTTTTTTTTTCTTAGATTTCTGATTTCAGCATGTCTCTGCTAAGGAGAAGGACAGTAAATGTTACATGCAACTGAAGGCAGATCAGTCAATGGCGACATGATCTATGCGTGATGCTGTGAATTATGATTGAGTGGCTACACTATTATTAGTGAGAGGATGTTATATTGACAGGGGAAAACCCAGTCAGGCTGTCAAAACTGAGAAAGCGGAATGACTGAGCTGAATTTGATGATAAGTCAAAATGCCTGTAGTTTCAACATTAAGCGTACAGTCTCATATACGCTTTGGGATGACCCTGAACCCAGAAATATGAATAGAATATTGAAATTGTCTTAATAAAACACTAAGAATAACTTATATTAAAATGAATGCTTTTGCCGCTTATAAAAATAAGGTTAGAGGTGTCCCTGAAATCGTCGATGTAATCGGTGGGGCTGAAACTGGGGAGTTTGATTTTCGCCACTGAAATTTCGGACATTAAAACGCCGGCATCCCTAAACCGGTGCGGGTGTAGGTATACATCCAGCAAGCTCCGGTACGGGTGGCGGGGGCGTGGGGGGCGTTGTAGGTCGTTGGGACGCATGCGCTTGGACCGAAAGCAGTCGGTCTGGAAAGCCCACAGCAAACGGATGTAATCAAAGCAAAGATTTACCTCTTATCTAGCATACATGGTGAAATTGTAAGTACCGGCACGCAGGAATGTGTATGCAGACGCTGTGATTGTATGAGGTATAGTTGTAGACATAGTCCAATGTGGCAATCAATACAAGTTGATTTAAATGACGATTTTGTTTCTAGTGACTGTCCTGCATAATTTAATCCACAGTCTGCCGAAACAAATATTTTTCGAGGATCTGATGAGTGACAAAAACCATGCATCTTGAAAATGCATTTGCGGCGATCGGAAGTGTCTGTTGCACAACATGCTTTGATGCGCTTTTGCGTTAGTATTCTCGATAATAATGGAATCACCAGGAACATTTCGCTCGTCGATGTTCACGCCTGTTTTAGGGTTTAGATGCGTCGCCTCTGAGTTTTGGTGGGCTGCTGTTTTTTTGGGTACGGTCGCATTTGAGAGTAAAGCCTGCTACTGTTATTGCAGCTTATGCCACTATACTTTGGATAGATGGGGGACGCCTGCTGTCACTGCCGGGCACAGTTTGCCTTTCCTATAAACTACACGTATTATATCATTAAGAAAAGGTGAATAAAAAAGCATGCACGTGCTTGCGCAAAGAACAAACAAACAACAAAAAAAACATATGTCGCCGCAGTGTATTTGATAAAAATCATTACAGCTCCTTCAGAACTCTGGGCATCTATTTGCAATATTAACCGCCTTTAAATGTACTGTCGTATACACTTAGGCTAAAGAAAAAACAGGGAAAATATGTTGTCATGTCTAATGGTTCGGACTTTTATAAGTAGTTCCGCTGGTGATTTTATCAAGGTAAGAACCGTCGTAACGGAGTAAACGGTGTTTTGTAGAATGAGCGAATTTTATAACGTCTGAAATAAACACACACGTGTAACTAATATTCTGAATTGTGTAATTAAGATTAAGGCAGAATTATATTTCTTAACAATTTGTTATTATTTATTCGTTCTATATTGATAGGTCAGGTAGCTCTCGAATGTGTCCACCTGTAACATGCCTTATAATTCTTTTAAAATATTATAGATTGTTTTTGATTAGTTTTGACGTATCCTTAAAAAAGCGCTCTTTTTTTGGTTGTGCGGCTCCCCTCACGTTGATCAGCATTCTAAACCGTTCGCGTACAGGCGCTACCGAGCTGCTGCAATCCCCTGCGGCCGGAAGGTGGCGTATTCGCGTCCCAGGAGAGGAATACAATACCAAGCTTAACACTAATCGATGTAGGTCATCTTAAATATGCATGTCTTGTTAATGCTAAGGACGTTTTCGGTGCTATCTGTTTAAATTTGTGTAATTTACTAACAAAATGTCGACGCACAGATGATATATTGTATTAGATTTTATTGTAATGGACATTTATAGTGTAACTGCGCAATAAAATACTAGCAGTACTTAGCAGTAGTGACCCTTTACTTGATCTGCGGTTAGAAAGTTCATGGATAAATATATGTAGGCCTGTCTAATTAGTTATAAATTATGAATTAAAGAATCCTTGGATCATGAGGTCAATGCTGAGCAGTTCTGGCCGATGTACTTATTTACAAACTGACAGGCCGCATGTGGGTGAAAGCAAATATAAAGAAACTGCACAGGCGCATAATCAAATCCAGAAGAGATGATGACGCGTCTGGTCCTCTGTCGACTGGGGGTGCCCTTTGGCGCTGTCTTGGGGATGTCCCGCAGGGCAGCGTTTTACACTGTGTTTTGAACGGTATACAGACGCTCCTCTACTCACGAACGAGACACGTTCCGTACGGCCGTTCGTATCTTGAAATGTTCGTAAGTTGTTATTCAACATCTTTAAGGGTATACTCAAATCTGCATGCATAAATAAGTATGATATAATGTCAGTACATGTTGCCTTATCGTAAAACACATTACTAATGATACATAAAACAAAAAGAATCTCAAGAAAGCACGTCTTACCGTTACGCAAGTACAAAGAACTAGGATGCTGGGAGTACTCGCGCTACGCTGCTGCGCGGCGGGAGTAGCGGCCAGAAGTCGTACTAGGCGGAACTGGCGCGCAGAAAAAAATGATGTTGTGGACAGGAAACGGCAGCCCAATGAACACAATTTGGACTTACAGTCCTCCTCGTTCGTATGCCCGAAAGTCTGTAACTATATTGAAAATTTTCCTGCATCATTAACCCACAGCTCTAATTATCTATCCACCCATCTTCCAACCGCTTATCCAAGACATGATCACTGGGACAATAAACCATTATAAGGCATTTCTGTAAAATTTCAAAAGAGGGAGAGTTTGTTACATAAATACCCAAAATCAAAACACAGAATTTTTCGTTAGGATACTGCATGTATTCTAAAAAAGCCTTTTAGTCTTGATATAAAACATATAGAGCTGCTCGTTTATATGCTGAAATTTGAGTGTACGAAGTTTAAAGTTCATTACGGCAAAATGGTTTTCGTGCCGGGGGTGGCATGGTGGTGCAGTGGTTAGCACTGTTGCCTCACACCTCTCGGACCCGGGTTCGAGTCTCCGCCTGGGTCACATGTGTTTGGAGTTTGCATGTTCTCCCCATGTCGTCGTGGGGTTTCCTCCGGGTACTCCGGTTTCCCCCCACAGTCCAAAAACATGCTGAGGCTAATTGGGCTTACTAAATTGCCCGTAGGTGTGCATGTGTCAGTGAATGGTGTGCGGATGGGCTCCTGATGGGCTCCGGACCCCCCGCGACCTAGTAGGATAAGCAGTTTGAAAAATGGATGGATGGGTTTTCATGCCAGTCTACTCCAGCCTATTTGGGGTCTGCTTTGTTAATTATATGTTGGTCTTCATCCAACTATATCTAGTGATACATAAAACAGACAGGCATCTATAAATCGCCTTTACTGTGTGGTTCTGCATGTGTGTGCCCTTTGATGGACTGGAATCCCGTCCACAGTGTTTATATCTACCTTGTGCCCTGTCCTGCCTGGGACAGACTCCAGACTCACGTGACCTGGTACAGTCATAAATGGTTATGGAAGATGGATGGACGTTCAGATATGTAGATATTCAGCTGCTGACGTTCGCGCTACATTTGATGAATGTAATAGGTAGGGGGCGCTGCTGGTGTTTACCAACATTGCATGAGGGGTGGAGATACCCGGTTAACGGGGGCATACGCTCAAATACAGTTTGAGTCAACATGGAAAGGGATCTTTTATACAGATTGGAACCGTGGTATAGATGTCTTCTGCTGTGAACTCACAGTAACCACTTCTGAAATTGTTGCGGGTAGATATATCTGCCAATTATTATTTTCGCAATTTGCTCATTGTTAGAAGTTAGTGAACAAGACCAAACCGTATAGTTATGAGGCGGTTTGCAAACACTATATTTGGAGGGTTTTTTTCAGGGCGTATAAGGCGCGTATGGCTGATGCAAACTGCGCGTGAATGTGGCGCTTGCATTATTGCAAACCGTTCCCCTGCTCCTTGTTTATCTGATGAGCTCCCAGCTGCTCGAACACGTGGCTAATTAATCTCTCCGGGCAGTCACGTGACCGCTATTCTCTTTGTTTTGTTGTATCCATTCCCCAGGAATGTCGCCTTGGGAATTACCATGTGGTTAATGCGAAACAGGATAAACAGTATCAGTTGGGTAGAAATCACTTTTTCCCAGAAGGAGGAGAAATATGAATCTTAAACGAAACCATGTCATATTTAATAAATTGTGGCAGAAACGTAGATCCACAAGACCTTTCGGTCACGGGGAGTCCCAATTGTTTTCGCAGGTTTGAGTTGTTCTTAGACTCTGTTATGTGTCATTACTGTTATTCATCTTTATTTGTTTGTTTTTGCCATTACTTGGCAGATGCTTTTACAAAAAGAAAGCGGGGTCAGACGGGGTCAGAAAGCGGGGTCAGACGGTCCCGGGAGCAATTTAGGTTTAGAGCCGTGCTCAAGGGCCCAATAGTGACATCACTCTGCTGACCCTGGGATTTGAACCAGCAACCTTCCAATCACAGGAACAGAAGCCTATAACACCGCTGGGAGATGTATAGCTGATGATGTATAGCTTAAAGCTCTTCATTTACACAATATTTAAATCTAGTAGATTTTAGCGGAGAAAAAAAATCAGAATACATGGCATGTAAGGAGAGACGGTTTGATATTGTTTTTTCCATTTTAATCTCAACATTAACATTTTGAGTATCTGCCATTTGTGGTACAAATGCAATATATATTTATCAACTACTAAGGTTTAAATGAGGTATTTGTCTCAGTACACTTCAAATACATGGCAAGCTATCTGCATTTAGTGTTGTAGCAGCATTGCGTGAGTTTGCTAACTGGGGAATGTAATGGTCATGTTGCTGAAAGGGAAGCTATGCCACTACCCCACAGGAAGAAATCCCCGGCCAACATCATTCACACAAATCTGATTCTTTGTTAAATTCAGGTACAACTTTCACAAAAACAAACAGAAATATGTAGTATTTCTTAAAGCGCAAATTGTGCACTGTTGCCAAATTAAATACAATAAAGAAATCAGCCATAAAAATATCACTGTATTTCACAATATTTTCTCAAAAAGTCCATATACGTCTCCAGCACAAAATATTCATTGAAGCGCAGATAAAACTTTTAAGTGGTCATTAAGCAAACTTTAGAAAGAAGTCTGAAGTCTGTATACGTTTTATCGTGGTCAGAGATACATCTGAATTCTCATTGGTGCCATATCTACATGTAATGGTGGTTTAGGGAATATGCTGTATGTATGTTTTGGAATATATTTAAATGTGTTTTGTAATGTTTTAAATATGTAAGAACATCTGTCTTTCTAATTATTGCCATATAATGTGCTACATTGCACATTGTGTTATATAATTACATTTGCATTGCATTTACATTTATTTATTTGGCAGACACTTTTGCCGAAAGCCCCGTACTAGCGAAGCACAAACAGTACAGTATGAGATTCAGAGCTGCATAACAGGTGACATGGTGATGCTGTCACCTCACGCCTCCACAAGGCAGGGCTTAAAAATTCTGCCTCCTATATGAGGTTGCTTATTCTCCTGACGTCTGCGATGTTTTCCTGCATAGCGTGTGAACGTGTGTCCTGCGATGGACTGGCGTTCCCTCCAGGGTGTGTCTCCCCCCCCCACCCCCACCTTAAATCCCGTGCTTCTTCGAATCGCATCGTTATCGCTTTTGCCTCCCTATTGGATGAGCATCTGAAGATCAGTGTGTGAAGTGACACCTTAAAGACTCAGATTGCGTGACGTATCTGCACAGCCTTTCATCTTGGGGGTGGGCTGCTTTTAGCGATGCTTCTGCAGAGACTGAATGTCTCTCCTCTATGGTTTCTGGGTCTTCAAACAGTCCAATGGGACAGTCAGAGTGGCTCAGGTTTATTTATTGGCTATGATATTATGATATTTGTGTTTCTCAGGGGATTTTTTTGATTGGGCCTCTGACCCGCTGTAGTGGTGTTCAATTCCCAAGACAGATGATGACTAATCACCTGAGGTTAATTATTTCATGGAGGGCAAGACTGGAATACAATTGCAGCCGAAATGTTTTCATGCTACGTGACTAGTAACATGTCTAACTTCTCGGCATTAAATTCATAAATATTCCTGAGTTGCTCAGCAAGCTAAGTCCCTGTACCTTTGATCAGGAGATCACCAGTCCAAGCCCTGGCCTCAGCAGAATAGTCACATGTTTGTGGGCCCTTGAGTGACGCCCTTAACCACCGGCTTCAGCCACCACCGCCCACCCACACTGTAACCTCCAAGAGCTTCCTCTCAACTGTATGTATGTCTCATGGAGTGCAAAGAGAAGCGTACCTGTACTCATACATATACAACAGGCAAATAAAAGATTTAATTAAAAAAGGAAAGACATTGCTGTACACATACTACTTGGAGTAATCTCTTACTTTTACCCCAATAAATAAAACAACTTTCTATAATATATTCTTAGCATTGATAACATCATGTTTTAGAATCAGATATAATGGCAACACTTTACTTGATGGGGCACAAACAATACAGTATTACACTATTACTGATGTATTAATCACACACAAACTACGTCTTAGTTACATACTGATCTCACGTTGTTTCATCACTTACTATATTTGTTACTATTTATGTTAATTCTGTAAACCTTTGTGAACTTTTGAAGGAATTACAGAAGGAACAAGTAATGAATAACACAATTGAGATACTGATCTCATGTTTGTTCATGAATGAATCATGACGCATGTTTTATATCAAGCTGTGACCACCTATTCTAACGATTACATAGACTAAGCAGATCCCTTCATTCAAATCAAAGTATGCGACTGAGAAAAAAGTAGAGTCAGACAGTCCTGGAAGCAACTGAGGGTTAAGGGCCGTGCTCAAGGGCCCAATAGTGACATCACCCTGCTGACTCTGAGTGATCAAAAATGAGACAGACAGATAGATAGATAGATTGAGCAGTATCTTTCAGTTGGGTTTTCTGCAATTCTGTATCTCATCCTTCCCAGTGCTCTGTCGCCCCCTGCAGGCCGATGGGATCGGAGCGGAAGGAGACGGAGAATCGGCAGCCAGAGGCAGAGGAGGCGGCATGGTCGCGACCCGCCGCCAGAGAGTGCGCCCCCAACGCCTGCTGTTTCTGCTGGTGCTGCTGCTGCAGCTGCTCCTGGTGAGAGTGCGTGGAGGCCTCTTGCTCCACCCCCTGGCTGTCCCTGGGAGGTGGGGCCAGTAGAATGCAGAATGAGGGGTGCACAGCTACAGGCTGGAGGAATGAGCTGCATAATTCTCTCCCTCTGGGTGGCTGGTGCAGCAACAGATGGATGCATCCTCATTAAAGCCTGTTAACACTTCATTGTGGCGAGGCGGGGTCGGCATGGTGGTGCAGTGGTTAGCACTGTCGCCTCACACCTCTGGGACCCGGGTTCGAATCCCCGCCTGGGTCACAT
>JAODJX010000331.1:0-11465 GCA_026776945.1 Isichthys henryi
CATCCGCTTCTCCCGCCCCTCCCCCCCCCACCTCGTGTCCGTTAATCTTAACTTTGGAAGTTTCAGGGACACACACACACACACACACGTGCACACACTCATAAGAATTACTCATACCTGAGAGTGCACCCTCGCTGCACTACTTCTCAATTACTCACATCCAAGCCGCATGGCCCAGATTCCCAGGCACACATACGACAGGTCATGATGGGCTGTATGCATGTATGCGTGCCTGTGTGCATTTTTAAAACATTTTGCTAAGCCAAGGAAAGGCAACATCCATCTGTGGAGAACTTCTATAGCCACAAGCAGCTGTGGGAAATGATAGAACAATACAATACAATAGGCCAGTTAATCAATAACCGCCGATGTTTGCAAGCACAGTCGCAAACTAGTCAATGATGGGAATTTGAAATTCTGCTTCCCAGAATTCTAGTCCTATCAATAAATGATTGACTTCTCATCCAATATCTAAGGAATTCCGTAGGTATTCAAAACAGCGGCTCCGGCAAATACAGTGTCGTAGTGTCAGAACTCATCCATCAGTCACTGGCACTCCGACTGCCCTGTTGGCGGACCGAGTTAAATAGGAGCGACGCCAAGAGGTTCCCCATCCTACGTCCAAAGGAGGCTGCACCTATTACAGCTGCTTCTGCAGGATGCGGCATCTGACACATCTGAATCACCAGTGTTCAGTTACAGTGAACTGAGGGGATAGAACAAGCACAGGTCTGTCTGTCGGTGTGCGACAGGAAGACCTATAAGGGTGATAATCTTTATAGAGTGATATGAAATGACTGATATGACTCCCTGACACACACACACACAGTATGACACACACACACACACAAAAACACACAGCTTTGTAATTATATCTTTGTGGGGACTCTCCATTCATTTCTAGGGGGAAAACATGATGACCTTCACCCCTTCCCTATCTTAACCTTAACCAGAAGTAACCAAATTAAATACGAGACTTTTGGCTTTTTTCATTTTTTCATTGCATTCACAGATCTTTGTGGGGGCCAGAAAAATGGCAAAATAACAAAACATCATCAAAACATCAAAATAACAGGTTTTTATTACATTGTGAGGAACATTTGATCCACACAATGTAATATAAACATAATCCACACACACACACACACACATTAGGTAGCAATATCTTTTTGGGGACTCTCCATTCCTTTCTATGGGAAAACTGCTAATGCTAACTATGACAACCGTAACCCCTACCCTGTCCTAACATTAACCCATCAACCATAAGTAAACAAATTACAAGACTTTTGACTATTTTAGTTTTTCAGTTGCATTCACAAATTGAGGTTTGTCTGTGTGTGTGTGTGTGTGTGTAGTCCAGGTATACCTTAGTATACCAAATGTCCTTACAACGTGATGAATACTCGTTTTTTTACCTATGGGAAATCTCTATTTCATAAAAACCCGTGACTGCAATGAAAAAACTAAAAATGCAAAAACTCTTGTATTTTGTTAGATTATTTATGGTTATGGTTAGGGCTGGGTGGGGGTTAAGGTTGTCATAGTTAGCATTAGCATTTTTCCCATAGAAATGAATGAGCGGTCCCCAAAAAGATATGATTACAAAGACAGTGTGTGCGTGCATAGAAGCAGATGAGATGGCCATTTTGCATATCCCAGCATGCTCGCAAGCTGTAATGTAAACAGCCCCAGTATGCATTTGTCATTATTAATACTTGTGTTCCCGATTGTCGTGCATGCCCTTGCCCTGTCATAAATGGACCTGGTGTGATCCGCGCGTGTCTTTAGCCGTCGTGTAAATTAACTACCGTGTGCATCTCATACAGTCCTCTCAGCGTCAGACCTTCCTGCATTTCCCCATTAAGCGCTGTCAGAGTGTGGTTATTTGCGTGTGGTACATTCAAGGGCTCCAATTAAAGGACTGCCTTGTTTAGGGCTGTCTTGCTTAGTTTCATCCCTGCTGCCGCAATCCTTTGATCATCCAAGTGCTACTGTATATATAGATACACGTATACTGTACAAATTATTATGCGCTCCTAGGATGTTGATCACACAATGCCATCATAAGCCTCTGATTGTCCAACAAAAACGATTTGCTGGCCAGTGGAGATTTGAAACTCGTCAGAGAGTATGAGTGGAAAAGTATGACTAATGCAAACCATGGGACTCTGGAATTCTAAATTCTGTTCATAAGTGATTAAGGAATAAGTTACACTCATATATATTTTACCATTACAGCTGGGTAGGAAGGGGCTTATGAATATGTGTATAATTGAAAAGCAGTTATATTTGACGTTGTATTCGCTGCCAGTTTAACTTGCCTGCAAATTAGCATATTTGCATAAGCAATTGCTGCGGATAATGTACATCTGCTATCAGTTATATGAGTCCTTTATTGCCGATAAAATAAAAATATAAATTGCCAAGAATACTTATCAGTTTACACAGCCGTGCCATAGTAGAATTAGCATGCAACTGCAGTTGCATTATGTGACCAGCAGAGGGAATTGTTTAATAGCTGCAAGTAGCAGCTGGGCACATGTGTTTGATCTAGACCCCATGTTGGTTCCAGTTACTTTCCAAATGATGACGATCAGTAGCAGGTTGCCTCGTGCGTGGGAACTGCCTGCCAAAAAAGTTTACCTCTTCTGGTGTCATTTTAGCATATAAATTAGAAAATAACACCAACAGTGAGCATTCGATTTGGGACATTAACCTCCTCCCCTACTAGATTAACCATGTGGCACATATGCCCTCCATACTAACAGCCGCCAAGATGCAGAGAGGAAGAGGGCAGAGGACTATAGCCACTAAATGGAGTATCTGCGAGGAGAAACAAGAGGAGGAGGTTAAAGGAGGACGGACTGGAGAATGGCAGAAGGAGAAAGGAAGAGGAACATTGAAAGGAGGACATAGTGCTGACTCTAGCCAAGTTGGCCAGTCTCTGTCTGGGACTGACAGAATCGCAGCATCGATTCTGAGAACAGGAGATTTGCCAGTCGGAGAGCAGGCCACCTTGGTTGTGCCGCTCACCGCTCTTCATGGACTCGTACATCCGAATATGCAATGCAGACATAAACTGAGTGGTGTGATCTGGAATTTAATAATTAATCCAACACACTCTCAAGAGTCGCCCTTAGAGCAGTGGAGGATGCTGCGGACCTCACCTCAAAAATCAAAAAAAGAATCTTCAGTCATTTGTTTCAAGTGTGACTGACAAAAGATGAAAAGATGAACTCGTGTATGGAAGTGAAGGATTGATAGGAAGGAAATGAAGGCGAAGCTTGATATCTTAAACTGACACGTGACCCGTTCTGCTACACACTGCATTGCGCTCTGGACTGCAAGCAGTTTTTACAGTGTGAGAGGGAGAAGATGGTAATGACCGCAGTGCGTTGGGACGTCCGTCTCGTTCAACCAGAAAGCAATTTCCAAAAAAAAAAAAAATGCATTATTGCTAAATTATTGAAATTCATGAGGTTAGGGAAATGAAATATCATAATAGTGTGACGACAGGGTGAAAAGACAGGGCCCATGGCAGCTGCCACCACACTAAAGTAAACATGAACGTCTTTTCTGTACTAAAGGGTGTTTTTTTTTTTTTTAAAGGCTACGCAAAAGCTGCGTGTTTCTGTGCAGTGAAACTAAAGAAAAGGATGCAAGCGAGGGTGATGAGGTGGAGAGTCTATGGGGGAAAAATGGCCTGAAAAACTCAAGTAGGACTCGGCACTCATGCAGTGCTGCTGCAGGCTCACATGCACATTTCTATCGGGGGCGGGTCGGTGGGGGGAGGGGGCGCAGCACAGTCATGGAGCTATGCAGCCTGACAATGAGGAGGGAGGGGGTGCTACACCGGTGTGCCAAAAGCCTGTGTGGGGGCACAGGAGGGGAAACACACACATACACAATGATTTCTAATTTCTCCATTCTGAGGTGTCATTTGTCAGTGGCAATCAGGTACATGAATACACAAATGGGGACTAACACACACGCATGCATACTTGTACACAGATTTTTACACACACCTTTGTAAATACAAACTTACACACATTCTAACACAAAGAAATACATACATTGAATCTCTGGTCCACTCTGACACACTCGCGCACACATACAGCCTCATCCCCTCTACCCTCATGTTAGTCCTGGCAGGATTAACCTAGTTTTAAATTTCATTAAAAGCCCATCGGTCATTAAAACTTCTCTTCTTACAACGCAGATAATCCCAACCACTGCGAATCATGAATCTGAATATTGCTTTAGTGTAAAGGAAGCGGGTTGCAAGCTAATTAGGGAGAGAGGGCCCCACCCCCTTGAATCTATTAGGTTTGCTGGTGTCCTGCTAATTTGTGTTCAGCTGTCTGTAAACCCATGGGAGGCCATGATGGATCCATTTTACATTGACTACATTTCAAGGAAAGGCCACTGTGCAGAAATGTCTACTTCTCTTAACAAAGCTGAAGTGAAAACAGTAAGCAGTTAAGGGAGGAAAGTGCAATATACTTTTAAACATGTATGTTTGCGATGGAAAAATAAAAAACAAGCTCAGTGATCCCATATTAATGAACATGGTATACAGAAACATCCATTTGAAATTGCAAAATATGCTTAATACTAAATTCATATAGAAACAGTCTAAAATATTAAGCAGTTGTGGATGTTGTGGGATACATATCAATCAGCAAACATTTTGGTCATAAGAGAATCTGTTATGAACGAAAGCAGAGGACCTTCTGGATTTGAGACAGGAAGGCCTCAGCTCCAGCAGGACTCCAGGTGAAGCAATTCCACGATAGGAAAGAGTAGCAGGAGAAGGGAGGGTGGATTCTGGGCTTCACTGGCAGGTAAGCGTGAGCGTTACTCCTGGGTCTGGCTAGGGCCACTTTAACATGACCTTGGAACTCACAGAGAACAATAAACTGTAAATCAACATCGAACGGAAAGGTAGCGGAGAAAAGAGGGAGAGGAGAATGTGGGCACTTGAAGTGACACCTGTCACTTTGCGTTTGTTTTATGAACCTCAGGCTAGACTCAGCAGACAGCAGAAGAGGTGCTGCTGACCTTCAGGGGGGGTTGGGTTCTTTGGTGTGACGGGGAGACTTTGTGACTTTGAATGCTACAAGTAACCAGCGAGAGTGAAGAAGTCAAGACTGTGAGTGACCATTCAGGTACACACCCACTCGGCAGACCACAAAGATGGGACAACTGGGATGTCATGACCTCCCGGACAGGTCAACGCAGACAAGCAATTAATCAGGTTCTATCGATCCCACTTGACCTGTCGCTGGGTTCATCTAGTGAAAGTTATCGCGCCATCGCAGAGCGACTTATACAGAAGGGCAAGTCATCTAAATAAAATCAGCCAATCGAGTACAACAACTGAATTGATGGAATTATAATATAAATTTAGCAGCGCATAAAGATAATGGTAGATTTCCACTACTCTTCAGATACGTCTAGAATGAAGATACAGACACTGTACCTAACGTGAACAATCATGAAAGGGAGGCAAAGCCCTTTATGTACCATAGATACTTCACGCTGTACCGGTGTGTAAAAATGGGACGGCTTCAGTCTGTATGTCATAAATTGGCTCAGGGGATCAGTACTCTGCTATACGAGATGCATTCATAAGCAGCTCTAAGTGAATCGCATTAAGCACATAATGATTTGCTACTAAGGCTGTTAATAGAAAAATACATGTTCCGCAAATTTATTAACACTCGTGTCGTTAGACGAACCGAGAGCTATTTTTTTCTTCTTTTTGGGACAGCATAAAATATAGCAAGAAACATGCAGCCTGGTAGAAAATATTCAAAATCTTAACTTATTTGAACAGCCAATGTCGTAAAAGTGCCATTTTAAGCAATGGGCTTAAGAACGGACTGGACAGAGTCCAAATCACAAATTTAGGCAAAGAGGAATAAAAAACTCACTTTTAATGTTGAGGCCATTAAAATACTTTTTACAGATATCTTACTTTGAATCCATTCAGATAAATCTATACCAACAGAGTGGGTACGGGGGGAATTTATAGGAGCATGTAAATTAGTGGGGTGCTATGAATGGAAATCAAGCAGCCAGTTCAGTTTAGTGGCAAATACTTAACGATAGCGGGTCAACGCAAAAGTGAGTCTGAGATACTTCTGGCATTTTCCACAGGCACCGAGAAACTCCCATTAATAGTGAAAGGACTCCTCCAATACAGGTAGCACTGCAACCTCATGCAGTATGATTACACTTCCAACACAACCGTATTTTGAACATAAAAACTGCGTAATAATAGTGATGTAGAGCCTTATGTATTTATGTATCCATGCAACCGTCAGCCCGTGGATTTAACCTAATCAGCCTACTCAGAGCCCCAAAGCTCACTACCTGCTGCTCACTCACTACCTGCTGCTCACTCACAACCTACTGCTCACTCACAACCTACTGCTCTTAAGAGCAAAATTAGTTTTCTCACTGCAGAGTTTTATTTTCTTTTAAGACTAGATTTACGTATGTCCTTTCTTTTGGATGTCACAAAAAAGCGAATGCGTTGGGACTGAAATAATATACACAATACTGCACCCTGGACAGAGTCCTGGAAAGAAGTGCATCAGGAGAAAAGTTTTATAGAAGAAAGTTTTACACAGAAAAAGGGCCATGATTTTACTTGACAACCAGGTGAGTTTTATTATCATTTTAACATTACAACCGCAAACACACAACAAACAAGGGAAACATGAAGACCCAGACTGGAGACAGAATGTTCTGGAATGATTCCTGTGGTCACCAGGAATCATTACAGACCTGGCGGTACGTAGAATAATAATTACTGATAATTACGATAGATAATTACGTGTTGGTGTTTCTCTGCATTTATGTTTTATTTATAATGAAAAAGAGAAACATACTGAAGAACAGATAGCAGAAAGCACTGGATGCTGCACTCATCCAGATCTCTCTCTCTCTCTCTCTCTCTCTCTCTCTCACACACACACACACAGAGGTTTATAACTACATCTTTGTGGGGACTCTCTATTCATTTCTATGGGGAAAACTGTAATCTCAAAATGACACCCTTCACCACTACCCAGCCCTAACCTTAACCATAAGAAACCAAACAAAATAACCAAACTTTTGGCATTTTTAGCTTTTTGATTTCATTCACAGATCCTGGTCCCCACAACATCCAAATGGTCCCCACAATGTAATATAAACATAATCCACATAACCACACACACACACGCGCGCGCATACGCATGCAGACACACACACTCCCAAATCTCTGTCTCTCATAAACACACACACATACGCACACATGTACACATGCACGCACACACTACACACTCCCAGATTTCTCTCTCTCTCTCATACACACACACACACAGAGGCAGGCTAATCTTGCAGTGGCAGATTCGATCGAGCAGAGCAGGTTAAACTGCTGACAGTCCTGCAGATAGCATCGCAGCGTGGCCCCTGCCCTTTTGCCATGAATGGACTGAGCAGTGGCGTCACTCTACAGTTATGCTGAGGCTGCTGGGTAAAGGCCTGCCTTTGTGATAGTCCCCACTCCCCCCCAGTGACCCCTCCCCACCACCCTACATAGTATAGAAATATATGTGTATATATGAAAAGGTTCATACAATCAAAAAGTGGTGAGTATTATTTGCGTGTGTGTGTGTATATATATATATCTATCCATCCATTCATTTTCCAAATCGCTTATCCTTACTGGGTTTTATATATATATATATGCTTTATGTGAATAGAGGAAAGCTGCAGAGAGATTGGCTTATTCCCTGTAGTGTCAGTTGCAGCTAGAGTCCACAGAAAGCACGACACCAGATCTGCAGGCGAGGTGGCGGACGTCCCACACACCCCCCCAGCCCTCTGCCCCCGCTCACCTCACGGAGCGGACATCGCAGAATAGCTACTGACAGAACTGATAGATGGAGGATGGGGGGATGGTGGGGGGGGGGCGCCTTGCGGAAGCAGCTGACAAAGGAGGATGACAGCGTATGGGCTTTTAAAGAACAGTCAGCGAGTTAGCGATTAGCTGCAAGCTCTGTTCTCCGATGGGTCCTGCGGTCCCCACGGCAGCGGGGGGTGGGCATGGCTGGGTGGGGGCTCAGGCACTCTGGCTCTGACTGTGTCGGGTGTGTCGACAGCACACCAGCACATGTCCAGATATGGGTGGGGTCACTGATCCCACTCTGCCAGGGTCTGGCGGGGTGTATAAAACGCCTCTCAGCTGCTCTTGGTGGTTCAAGGCATGTCAAGGGTTTATTAAGGACAGGAGGTAGCGAACGAATTCGGGGGGGGGTGTCAATAAAACAGAAGACGAAAATATCTTAGAGTGAGGGTCGACTCTGATTGCAGGGGTGATGGTTAATGTAGCCTGGATGGCTGCTTCTTTCACACGGGTCCCTTGCACTTTTTTGTGGAAAGGCAATGAAAAGAGGCTCCATTAAACTCCTGCTTGCCGATTCTGTAGAACCCAGTCAGCACTGGTACCGTGTTTCCATGAAGGCATGGATGCCCCCACCAGCAAGCTAGACAGGGCTTCAACAGCATGGCACAACACACTCAAATAACACTGGGATAATCAGCGTCAGTGGACCGTAGTTCTTGTCATCATCACAGTTACATATTTTGTGGATTCAGTTTGGACGAAAATTTGGCCAGAGGCCGCCTGACTTTCAACTTTTCGCTCTGATCGGAGTCACAAGGCCCAGTGCTGAAACGGCCATGTCATCGGTCTGTCTGGCCTAGCATTTAGCAGTGACTGCATCACTTCTACAGTTTCCTTTGTGTACCAATAAAACAGCACGGGAAAAAATGACATGCGTATTAAAAGCATTCTGCAAATGGCAAACTGTAATAAAATGAAAAAAAAAAAATCACTTTTTCCACCAGAAATAGGAGACCCCCCCCCCAACCCTGTGACCCCGCCCCCACCCTCAGTTGCCCTAGTAAAATGAAACACATTTCCTTTAACAACGTCCTATTTAATCTCATGATTTGTACCCCAACCAAAGACATATGAAAGGAAAATTATAATCTACTGTATAAAGTACATAAAATTATGTACCAAGGAACAAATATATGCAAAAGGAAAAGCTTTATCTTCTCCTTCATATATTTGCCTCAGACATTTCCTTTCAAAGATAAGTGCCACGGTCCTATTTAAATCTCAGTGTTAGAGAAAATACCATCGTACTGTATGTTTAAACAATAAAGAAAAATTTAAACTGAGAATATAGAATGTGTTTTATATGCATGAAAGGCCTACTACAGATTTCAAATGTCCACCATTTTTTTGTCAGCTCCTTTGTCATCAGTTTTCAGCACTTCGATATTCTTGAGAAATGCATACCAGCACAACATAAGTGTATTCACCAAACAGCAACCGATTGCATTCAGCCTGAGGGACTGATATTGGGCGATAAACAAGGCACTTTTCAGAGGTATTTCAGTAACGGGTTTAAACTCTCCGATATCCATAGTTAATATAGTTTAAGCAGCATTTCATTCTTTTATTTGGAATTACTAAAAACGATTCACCTCCTCCATGCGTCCATGTGTATTTATATCCATACATAATCGACCTCTTGGTTTGCAACAATACAACTAAATATTGTCACATAACATCACACGTTGGTTCTGGCGTTCTGGAGGATATGGGGCTGTAAACACTGGGTTCAGCCTTTTCCTCAGAGCTTCCCACAGCAGAGAAGCCATGAGGCAAAGGAACGAGCAAAACCATCTGCTGCTGCCATTGCGAGCTGACCAAGCACACCGCTTCATATCAAGCCTGACCACAAGGGCGTGCTAATCAAATTAATGCCACAGTTATCAGCGCAAATTAAAAAAACGTTAATTATAATTACAGCTTGCTGTCCATCTCTCATGTAGATGGGGGAGGGGGGGGTCTGGGACAGAGAGGCGAGAGGAGAAAAGCTAATTCCTGGATGTTAGCATAATTGTGTAATGAGTCTGTTCATTAATGATACTCCGTTGGACTCGGTGACTTAATTCACTTCCAACAGCACATTTGTCCATCCTAAAATGTTAAAAATACGCTTGCACGCTAATGCACTGACTTCGTATTCCGGTCCAGAACAAATCCAATTTGAAGTAGGCGTCACGCCGTTGCAGGGCACCTACGTTTGATTAATGGTGGTGTACTAAGCCCTGCAGGCATTACTCATGCTATCATATTTAAGATTATGATACCTTGTATTTCACCCAAGGCTTTATGCTACAGTAGTGAAGTACATTTCTTCATCCTTGAATGAAGAAAAATCAATGTGAAATGATAGGGAGGGGTGAGCAACCCATATGTACTACATGAACTGCCAATATACTGTTCAACTGCAAAATATTAACTTTACACCACATACTGTAAGAGGTTTGGATATAAACTGTACATATTTATACTGGAAAACGGATTATAAACTGGGGTAAAACACTTCTGCAAGAAGAGTAAACAAAAGCAACAAGCAAATGTTCATGCTGTCAGGTGAAAGAAGGCTGAGATGTGTCCCAAGAACATCAAAGTTAGACACTTACACAAGGAGTAGCAGGTGATCGTGGTCCTGCAGGATGTTGCCGCCAGTGCACCAGGTAGCATACAAACCAGGGAGGGCCTGACATCTGCAAGATTTCCACAAGGACAGATGGCAGCACCAGCCAATCGAGCGAAGCCAGTTCAGACAGAATTTTTCTATGCTGGCAGGAAATTTCATGGCACGTGATTATGTTGGCGTACAATGGTGTTCAGGAGATGGTCATACGCTGAGAGCTTCAGCCCACCCAGAGGCGCAGGGGCACTGCATGCATATCCCGATATTTTTTTGTCTCAGGGCGAACTGAAGTGATAATGGAGAAGGTTTGTATCTTATGAACTACATGGATACGAAGCACAATGCTTTCATAAAATTCTGAACATGAGAGCTACGCAGATGTATGTGAAAGCGTCAATCTTTAATGTCTGGATGTAAAAGCCAAACGGGTTCCCACCGGGTTTGAAATTACAAAGCTTTTTCAAAGATCGCCTACATCTGTAATTTTCAAACTAGGGGGATCAAAGTCTGTTATCTTGAAATCCTTTCCTTCAGACTTCCCTCAAAACTTCAAACTGCTCATTAGCATGTGCGAGACAATGGGTCTTATGATAACAGCCTGTTAGAATCACTGACATCTAACGTCATGAAGAATGCGATTCAAAGTGCAGCAAAACGTGTCCCTCTGTAAAGTGATAGTATACTAGCTAGAATAAGCTTTCAAATAAAGATCACTACTACTACTACTACTATTACTACTACTACTACTACTACTACTACTACTACTACTAATAATAATAATAATAATAATAATAATAATAATAATAATCGGGGCGGCATGGTGATGCAGTGGTTAGCACTGTCGCCTCACACCTCTGGGACCCGGGTTCGAGTCTCCGCCTGGGTCACATG
>JAODJX010000332.1:0-11451 GCA_026776945.1 Isichthys henryi
TTCCCTGCCTCGTGCCCATTGCTTCCGGGATAGGCTCCGGATCCCCCGCGACCCAGTAGGATAAGCGGTTTGGAAAACGGATGGATGGATGATAAAACACGTGAAAGATGAACGGAATGAAAGAAAAAATTAAGAATTGCTCCAGCAGGTGGCAGCAAAGAAGTTGTGAAAAAGATGTCGTCAGAGGTATAAAGCACTGATTGAACAGGTTCTCAGCAGATAATCCAAACCTGCAGATCAACCTCTGTGTGTTTAACTGGCTCTCTTGGTATGACTGGGCAGACTGAGCAGGGCCTCATGAGAGAGGCTTCGCTGAAGTTAGCATAACCATGAAATCATTCTGCTTCACAAAAGTCACCCAAATCTATGGATTAGCCACTGCGGGCCTGTCCAGGACAGAGGTAGGCCAGGTGAGCATATGTAGTATAGGCTGCCTTTATAATGGAAAACTGTGAGATCAGCTGATGGAAAGAAATGGAAATAAAAAAATAATTTTCAGGTGTTTCTTGTTAAAATACACCACAGATTTATAAAAATAAAAAACAAAAAAAACAAATAACTTTTAAATGCATTTTCTTATGTTCAAATAGCTGTACATGTTTTCGAAGGGAGTTGAGAGTTGGGGGTTGGAGCGTCATGAGCTGGATACCAAGGAGAGCTGTATTGGAAATTGTCTCCAGCTATGGCTATTTAGATGCCTTTGTGAACTTGCCCATCATTTAATACTACGCCTTGGTCCTCTATATTTTTCAGTTCTTCAACCAGTCAGCTAAATACTAAATTCTGACCAAAGTATATGAAGTGTTGTTCCTTGCATAAAATCACAAGCTGCATATGGTCAATGCTAGAACTAAAGTTAGATAAACTTCCAGAATCTTGTGCTTTATTTTCCTGATCACAGAGAACTGACCACTTCTAAACAATCTTGATAACATCCTGAAAAATATCTCTGATCTGATTCAGTGTTTCTTCATGTTGCTCCCTTACTGATTTGTAATCAAATATAGTGATTTAATTGTTTCTTTGAGTGGAGTTTATTGAATGTAGTATTCTTTTCTCAAGGCATTTTGTCCAAGATATACTGGTTTTGGCTCGACATACCTAAAACTGTCCTTGAATATAATCTTCCTCTTCTGGTCTGTCTTCAGCACACTGTTACACTGATTGAGCAGATCCTCTATCTGAAGGACATCAGTAATTTTGTTTATCTCAGATTCTGAAATTCCAATAGCCCTTAACTTTCTAGTCAATTTATGAAAAATATCTGACTGATTGACATCGTGAACATGTTGGAAACCCTCGATTATGGTTTGAAAGGCTGATGCTGGACGTATTAACTTAGCCTGGAATTTAAGATTGAATAAAGCTAAGCTGTTTAAAAACTGAGATTCATCTGTCTCTTATGGTCGCTCCTCATGAAAAATATCATGTGTAACAACATCTTTTTTAAAGCTACGACTACTGTCTGGAACACTAAACATTAAAATTCACATTTGGAAGGTGATAATGAACATACATGTGTTGAGTGAAAGACACAGTAGAACCAAATGCCTGGGGAAAAAACTGCCATTGAAACATTTTAATTATAATTAATAATTTATCTTGATTAAAATTTCTTGTGTTGCCTTTTTTGTGGAACCTGAATCCCATTTCAACTTTCATTTGCTTAAGTTGAAATTCAGTTTAAATTCAGAGTAGTAATTTATCTAGGAGTAAGATTTCATGCAGTAAGCGTTTCCACATACAAAAGTGTAATATTTTACATTACTGCATAGGTAACAGCATTAATTAGCGAGTTAATATGGCTCAGATACTTATCACATAAAGCTCCACACATTCCCTTTGAAGACTAACATGGTGTTTGACAGAACATTAAGCGCACGCCAGGAACTGTTTTGATGTACATTGCACAGGTTGAAGGTTATCATTGACCGTTGTCTGATTCCTATATAATAAAGATTTTCAGAAGGCCAGTTTCACGCTCTTAACATGCTGCAGCATTTTCTGTCCGTGTCACTTTGCAACAAATACCGACGGGGCAATATTGTCTTCCTGTTAGTGCAGTACAAGCTAAATCCTCTCCTCTCATTTGTAAATTTCTTGTGTTCTTTTTGCCTTCTGAAATACATCTTTTCACAAAATGGCGAGACTTTTAATACAAGACTAATTACTTAGAATAAAATGCTTGGTTGAAATAAAAATTTTGGAAATATTTAATTTAGGCTACTTTTTATTAATTTAACTTTTATTCAAAGCGAACTACAAATAAAAAAATAACTATCCACAAATCCAAGAAGCCTTGCACCATCAACAGTGGCATGTTCTGATAATCGTTTTTAAATGCTTATCCATTTTGTCTAACAGCTTTCCTGTCCAAACACCCTGACAATAATGGTGGAGAAGAAATAAAAAATAATGTGTAGGCCTAGCTCAAGTTTGTGTTAAAACAACTGTCAAGACAAAATTTGATCACACAAAATAAAACTTCACACAAATATTACACATTTTCTTTCTCCTGTGATCACAACTTCAACTAACTAACAAAATTAACATAATAGCTTAAAACTAATTAAGCTCCAATACCAAATTATGAAACTGTAGTTGGTTCTTCCTTATTTGGATTTTCCAGTCCTCCTTAAATACTGCGCCTGCGGCTGTAATGACGGAATTGTGCCTGTAGGGGGACTCCTTTACCAAGGTTTACCTTCAGAATTTCATTTGGTTTTCAATGCATATTAATGTTATGTGATGATTTCCAGGCAGGAGACCAGGAAATTAAACTAAAAAAAATTTTCAATATAATAAGAACAAAAGAAATTTACAAACGAGAGGAGACCATTCGACCCATCAAGCTCGTTTGAGGAGAACTTAACTAATATAGCTCAGAGTTGTTAAAATCTTATCTTGCTCTGATTTAAAGGAACCCAGGGTTATAGTTTGTGTTACACTAGCAGGAAGACTATTCCATACTCTAACTACACGCAGTGTAAAGAAGCGCTTCCTCAAATTCATTTAAAAATCTTCTCCTGCTAATTTCCACCTATAGCCACGAGAACTAATATTGAAGTAACTGGTTGAACAGCATCCCGACCTGTTAGAATCTTATATACCTGGATCATGTCCTCCAAGCAACAACACTAACACATTGACCATGAATGGCAGGGAAACGCGGGGAGGCTACACACTAGACAGTAGGTATAAGATTAGAGCACAAAAGGATTACACATATAACATGGGTAAGGGTCCACGTGATACTCGGGAGAACAACAGGTGTTTACACTAAATACAGACAGTTACTTATAATGAGACACACGGGCGATATAAACGGCCCGCGAATATGCCGGGAAATGCTGATGAAAATATTCACTTTATTTTTATATTCCACCTTTCACAACAGCGTCGCCCCCAGGCACTTTACATGGGTCTGTTGTGATACATTACAACATCATTAAGAGAGGATATGAGCTGTTAACATAATGGCGGACTATTGCTGGATGTTAAAAAGAGATTGCTCAGGTGACGAGGAATACAGGGAACACAGAAAAAATGGAACAACACACATCTGTCCATAGGAACGCTCACTGTGGTTGAAACTGAATGCAATACTGACGTTCCTGTGCCGTTTATTGGTATGCATATGATTCGACGGTCGCTGTGAACAACTGAAAATCATCCGTATCTGAGATTTTCTTAGCTGATTTTCTTATTGAAAAAGTTTTTTTCACTGTTTTATATGTTTCACATGATAGCTATACCTGGAAATCACAGGAAATCAATTTTTGGTAAATACACAATCAGTCAAAACACACTGCAGTGTTAAAACAACCCAATTTGGGTCATCACCATTACCCAGCACTGGGTTAAACTGACCTAGTATCGCTGTCATGTTTAACTGTTTTTTTCAGTTGCTGTACAAGATATTGTTTGTTTGTTTTTTGTGTTATATATTAGTTTGCTCTTTCTTAATAAAAATCAACTACTTATTAGTCTCATGATTAAAAACCCAAGAACTATCCAATAATATAAAATCAATCTTTATTAATATGGAAGCTTCTTCTCAGCTTGCTTCAGATATTCTTGCATGTTTGTTCAAACCTGTATTAGATAACAAATTTAGAAAAACAACTTACAAACACAAAACAATACACTTGAGAAACATTTCACAAATCAGAGACAACACCTTATCTAAAGTAATGTACCACAAATTATGAAAACTGTCACATGTACAGTTAGAGAAGTATGATCCAAGGGCAGGCTGTGAATGAGTAGACACCTCGCAGTGGCGTTATTATGGGGAACATGCAGGATAGCACATGCGAACAATGACTGAACAGGGAGCACAGGGCTAAGATGCCAATATACATGACCAATAGGGGAGTTAACGGAAGGCAGCTGTGGCTGGTTAACATGAGGGCAAGAGCAACAGGTAAGATGAACAAGCTTCAGGGAAATGCAGGGAGCAAGCAAGCAGGGTGGGGCTGGACGTGACAGTGCCCCCCCCCCAAAAAGGCGCGCACTTTAGGCATGCTAAGCAAGCCGGGGAGGGGACCCAAAGGATCAGTTGAGAGGACGGGCACATGGAGTCAGGACACAGGGCAAGCCCAAGGACACTGGACAGGGTCAGACACCAGACTCTCAGGACTGAAGACCTGGGGAGACAAAACAGAACCAGGAACAGGACTGAGCAGACTACAACAAAGAGATGATGGCAGGCATCACAGGGGACACCCAATAGGTGATACCACCAGACAAGACAGGACCTTACTTGAACCAGGGGATGGACAGAAGCAGGGTAAGGGTCCCCGTCTGCCTTTTTGGGAGACAAATACTAGGCCCACCCACTTTTTGGACTTACATCGACGCCGACGGCCCTTCCTGAGCCCGGGACGGGTGTGTCCCGGGGGCTGAGCATGGACCCACAGGGTGGAACGCAGGGCAATACCCATAGGGTCCCACTCAAGTTCTTCTAGGAGACAGTCTTCCTCTAGCCTAGTAGTGGCTCAAGAATTGGCCATGGGGCTAGCAACCACTGAAGAGCCAGTTGCACAACTGGTGGAGGTCGGACCGTCTGGTGTCAGGCTGGTAACAGCCTCTAAGCAGCGACTAAAAGATGGGGGTCCAGACAATTGGCAGTAGTTTTACGGTATAGTCCAGCCGAGGCGAGATGTGTACCAGTGAGAGTTCAGGTGGACGAAGTAGACCCCGCCTCCCAGGACCCCACCACACCCCCCTCCCTATGACCCCCTCCGGGTGGGTCGCAGAAACACCCGCAAGGGCTATGGAGAGGGGGTATCGATTCCCCAGAGTCAGGGAAAAATCATAATGAATAATTTTAGTTTCTTTTTTATGGTTCCATCTATTTTATCTATTGTACAACCAAGAAAACCAAACAAGTTTACAGAAATGTCTTTATTTTGAAAAAGATATTTTCATTTTTATTTAACATTGTAAAATATTAAACTGTTTTGAAAAAGTACTGTACAAATTGTATGGATCAGGCTTCGTCCTTACAGGTTTCCCAGTATAGAGGTAAACTCTGCCAGACACAGATGAATGGAACTGTTCTTGATTTATTTCACTGCTTCATGCAGGAGGACCATCATTAGAAGAGGAAAAGAACAAGATTAAAACAGTCTGAAAAACCACAGTATTGCCACAACCACCAGACCATATTTTTTCTATTCCTGAGGCACCACAGTCAGAGCAGGAGAAAGAGGGCTGTAACCCCCTTTGACCCCCTATAATGTGACTCAATATAAGCCAATCATCATATATCCCCCCCACACACACACTCAGAACAAGGGCTGTTATCAGACCGTAACAAAAAGAAAACATCACAGTACCCAAGTTTCTGTGTGACATCAATGAAAAGAAGGGTTACAAAAATGAAAGCAAAATCAAGACAGCAGTATATAGTACCCTCTGGCATTTTCAACTGATCTATGCAACCATTACCCCACATTACACAACCAAAACTGTTTTATTTTTCTTTCTACATTAATCCTCCATACTTGCTTGGAAGAGACTGCAACAACAGTACCCTAAGTGCAAAACAGTACATATCGTTACCTTAACTCAAAAAGAACATCCACACTTGCAAGTCAACAGGCAGCTAAAAACTAAGCCATGATGACTGCAGACCTAGTCCTTCAAAAACAAAACCGTATAAGGGCTTAGAAAGGGAGAAGAAAAAAAACACTTCAGTACTCAAATTGAGAAGCAAAATATGGATTTACTAAAGCATAAGCAGGCTGCGTGTGCATGAGGTGAAAAATATCTGTCTGTCTAGGGCAGAGGGGTACGAGTGGTTTTGTTCAGTTTGTATGTGTGTGAGTTGAGAAAAAGTTTGCTGGGTTGGTACTTACTGTACATGTGTATCTGTTGGTTATGGGGTCCTGGTTCCCCAAACAGGAAGTCAAATCCATGTTCCTGTTCATCAGGGACTTCCGCTACTCTGCTCTGAATATCAGCTTCAGCCAACTGTAGGGGCACACACTCCACATCCTCCTCCTTGTTGTCAAACGTGAAAAAGGGGAGCAGGTTACCGAAATGGTGAACACCCTCCTTGGCCCCATCCGCCACTCTAGTCAGCTTGTAATTTAGGTCTGGCATCACTTAAGCAACCCTGTATGGGCCTTTGTAGACCAGAGCAAGCTTGGCAGAAAAACCAGCTGAGGCATCTGACCGAGGGTGAATTCAGTCACCAACGTCAAACAAAACCTCATGGTGTTGTTATTTCTGCATGTCATGGCTGCTGGCCAGAGACTCTCTTACATGGTCACACGCCTCTCGTAAAGCTGATGTGAGTTCCTTCTTGTATTCAGAAACAAAGTCAGTCATTCATCCAGGGTTTGGTGATATCCATAAATCAAGGGGTGTGTTCTGGTCTCTGCTATTGAAGAGGATTGCTGGGGTGTCACCTGTGCTCTGGTGAGGGGCTGTCCTCGATGCAAAGGAGATCAAAGGCAAGTGGAGGACCCTGTCCATATGTTTATGTCCTACGTAAGCACGAATTGCAGTCTTAATAGTACGATTCACTCATTCTATCTAGTTAGACTGCGAGTGATATGTTGTAGTCAGCCTGGGGTTTGAGCTGAGGGCAGCAACCACCACCTCAAAGAAGTCACTAACAAACTGGACACCCTTGTCTGAGACCAGGTGCCTGGAGGCTCCATATCTTGTGAACACCTCAGAGACAAACTTATGCGTGGCAACCACTGCCGTAGCCTCACAAACTGGACAGATATCTACAGTACCCTTAAGGTGAAAGAGTCAACAAAGACTAAGATGTACTCATGCCCACGGCAAGATCTGGGCAGAGGACCCATGAAATCGACGCTGGCAAAATCCCATGGGTAAATAGCCACAACTGGTTTTATAACCTACTGGCTTTTCACTGGTCAGTTTGGACATTTGGTAGGTTATACAGAACTGGATATGCTCCTTAACATACCCCTGCATACCTAGCCAGTATAGCCTACTCTGCAAGGACCCAAGAGTCTTAGTCACACCCAAGTGGCCAGGCATGGGGTGGTCATGGAAGTACCTCAGCAGAGTGCCCCGCAGGACATCTAGTAAATAGAAATACAGGTCTTTATGTGAATGTAGCTGGCAGGAAGCACTCTAACCAATGAAGTAGACCAGACCATCCTGAACACAGAAGTCTGATGAATCCACACAAGATCCACTCACTAACTCAGCATCTAAGGTGGAGATGATCTGGTCTGCGTGCTAGAGGGACCGAAGTTGTTTCTTGTCCTCAAATACCAATAGAGGCTGACGTCTGAGGTTCGATGAGCCAACTGTAGCATAAGGTGGTAACAGGTCTACAGACACAGAGGAATCACTGACTGGGTTTTACGAGAGGGCATTCGGCCTTGAATTGCCAAGCCAGCCCTCTGGACAACCTCATAGTCAAAGTCCTGCAACCGTAAGATCATAACACCAAATCGCACATTGCAAGCATTCGTATGTACTGCAAAGGGCTTCTCAAAGTCAGGCAAAACAAGAACTGAAGGACTGATTAAATTGTGCTTTAAGTGATCAAAAGACTCCTTACAATCAGTTGACCACACAAAAGGGGCATCCGCCCACAGAAAGGCAATTAATGGCTCAGTGATATAGGCATAGCCTAAGATGAACCTATGGTATGGTAGTAGTTTGTCATTCCCAAAAACTGCCATACATTTTTAACTGTCTTTGGTATGGGAAATGTTTTGATTGGCACCACCTTACCCTTATCAGTGCTAATGCCCTCTGGAGTTACCAGGCAACCCAAGTAGCATAAGTTTGGTGTACAGAAATGCCATTTAGCCAACTTCAAGGAAAGACCAGCATCTACCAAATGACCCAACACCTTGGAAGGTCTAACATGTACTGGTTAAAGGTCGGCAAGGGCGACGACAATGCCGTCCAGGTAGGCCATGCAGTAGTTATGAGTGAGTCCTGTGAAGATGGTATTCATCAATCTTTGAAATGTTGCAGGTACATATGACAAGCCAAAAGGCATTAATTTAAACTGATAGAGTCCCTTGTGTGACATGAAAACTGTTTCTAGTCTTGAAGCAGGTGTCACTACCACATGCCAGTACCCCCATGCAAGAGGATCATCCACCATTGGTAGTGGGTAGGGGTCTCTCATTGTAGCTTTATTCACTTTTCTAAAATCTACACAAAATCTTGAATCAGAGCCTGAATCAGACTGTTTGACTATCACAATAGGGGAGGCCCAGGGCCCTGAGGCAGGCTCAATAATGTCATCCTCTGACATTTTGAAATCCTGCTCCTCGGTACTCTTCCTTTTCCCAGAGGAAGCACAGTAGGGAGGATGACACACTGGGTTTTGCCATCCCAGTATCTATTATGTGTTCCAGCAGTGCAGTATGGCCCAGGTTTCCCCCGAAAAGATGAACAAAGTTCCTTGTCTGCTGGAGGCAGGGCTGCTTGTTCCACCATAGAGCCCATATCAGTTTGCGTATCCTTGAAGGTCTGGCAAGCGACATGGCCTTCCAAATCCTCTATCCGGCCTAAGCTCGGCACTGATGTGGCATTACCTCCTAATTTAACACTTTCTGCGGCTGGGTGAATATGAACGCCAGCCTGAATCATGAAGTCTGTTCCCAAAAGAAAGGGACAAGACGGGTCTGGGATATACCGTAAAGTGGAAGTAAATGGTTGCTCCAGTAACTGAACACACAGCCACACAACTCCTCATGGGGTGCACCGCTTTGAACCAGCTAACTCAAGCAAGGAAAAACTCCAAGGGAGAACAATGTCCTCTGCTATCCTGCACCTGACAAGTTAGGATGGACGGACTGCTGTATCAAGGGTTGCCTTCAGTGAAACCTGATTGAGGACTACCATTGATGTCAGTGGAGTGCTCTCTACATCCTTTTTCCGTTCCTTGCAAAATTTACCATGTGAGAGCCCTCCACCTGTCGTGCCCTTGTCCCTCCACTCTCCATTCCACTCCATTCTCTGTTTAACATCACAAGTTCTTTGAAACCTATGTGGTCTAGTACAAGAGTCACGTCTAAGCCCCCCAGAAATGTTCAAGGTCTCTTGACCAAACTTAGGACTTGCAGCTCCCCCCCCCCCACTAGGGTCAGCACTACCATCCTGTCTATTCTTCCTACAGTTCCCACAATTACACGTGGTGACCCCAGGAGCCAAGCAATTATAGTAATGTAAATCCCAGTGCAAGGGTGTTTGAAGGGCAGCGGAGGTTCTGTTAGAATAAATAGGTCCTACAGTGGCATGTAGCTCATGAGTTCTGTTGAAGAGGTAGGCACAGCAGTATGAAGGACTAGTCTATACTGAGGAGACACATGTTGACAGATGACCTCAATATATTCCTGCTCAGAAGGTGGCTGCTTAAGTCACTTAAACTCTGTCACTAGGTGAGCAATAAAAGTGGGGAGTGGTTCATCTGAAGCTTGAATTCTGTCCAAAATTCTTCTCCAGATTTTCCCTTTTTTATTTGCTAGCAGAAACACTTGTCGAAAGAAAGATGAGAAATGTTCTCATGAGAGTAGGTGGGGCTGCATGTCTGAATACCACTTCATAGGCTCCTTTTCAAATAGTCTTGACATTTCGATGAAAAACTACGTGTCAGATAAACCAAGCATTGACTTATACAAAGAGACAGACTGAAGCCATTCTTCTGTGTCAAGAGTATTACCCCCTTAGGTGGCATAAATCCAGGAATAAGCTGAATTAACAGCAGGAGGGCCAGTCTGCGTCAGTAACTTTCCAGTGTGGCTAGCGTATGTGTGTGCAGCCGGAGTTGGGGTAATTATAGGATAAGCATTTGAGACTTGTCCACCCGAATGTTGAAAAGTCTGTTTTTTTTGGCTGGTTTCGCTAGTAAGTATGCATGTAGCAGGGGTTGAGCTAAGTACAGGGTGAGTATTTTTGTCGTCTGCATGAATATCAAGAAGTGATCTTCTAACTACAGCAGCAAGCTGAATTGTAAGTCAACAGAGATACTGAGTGCAGATGTCAGTGTGTCTACCTGTCACTGCAACTTATCTACTTGCGCAGCCAAATGTTGAACTATCACAGTTTTCCAGCTAATATTCCCAATAAAGCCAAACTACCTTTTTCATAATCACCCCCAATTGTAAATGTGTCAATGTGCATAGGCACTGTAAAAGCTATATGAAAATCAGGATGAAGGTTATACCATTGACTCCAGAGCACTCTATGCAGGAAAAGAGAAGAAAAAAAATGTTATCACCATGTAAGACTAACATCATTAAGATTATCTGACAGCAATGATGTAACAAAGGAATAGAGGATGGATCCCACCCAGGAAAACAGCGAAGGAGGGCCTCCATTCTGAAAAAAAAATCCTCAGTGAAAAAAAATGTCCCAAAAATGCGCTTTAATCCACCTTTATTGTTGCCATATCCACAATGAAATAGTTTAGCTGGCTGCTGGATTATGCTGTCAGCACACAAGTTAACTAAAGGTCCTTTATCAATTCTAACTTCAGTACACTTGCATCAGCGTCAAATACAATCAGCCACATTCCCCATTTACTTACTGTTCCGAAGATGTTCACTCACAGTTCAGACACCATTTGTATGGATCAGGCTTCGTCCTTATGGCTTTCCCAGTAAAGCGGTGTAACTCAGCCAGACACAGATGAATAGAACTGTTCATGGTTTATTTCTCTCTTGGGTAACATACAGTAGCTTAACACACAATGACCAGAATCATCATTAGAAGAGGAAAAGTACAAGATTATAACAGTCCAAAAAACCTCATGCCAGGCACCCCAGCCCCTGCTCCGCAGTTTCTGGCCTGCTGCTCACCAGCAGCCATTGCCCTGTTGGCTCCTGCCTGCTGCTCACCTGCAGCTGTAACACTATCGGCTCCTGCCTGCTGCTCACCTGCAGCTGTAACACTGTCGGCTCCTGCCTGCTGCTCACCAGCAGCCATTGCCCT
>JAODJX010000333.1:0-11448 GCA_026776945.1 Isichthys henryi
TGTGGCTAACTGGAGTTACCAAGATTGATGGTAGACATGCATACGTGTGTGAATATGCCCTGTGATGGGTCGGTGTCCCATTCTGTGTTGTACCCATAGGCTCTGGATCCCCCATGACTTAATAGGACTAGTAGATTCAGACATTGAATGGATGGATGAATTAATGAATGAGGACTCTGGAGCACAAGACAGGGAACCCATCATAGGGCACACTGACACACCACTCACTGGAGGGTGCAGTGGTTAGCACTGTCATCCCACATCTTTGGAACCTGAGTTCAAGTCCTTGCCAGGGGAGTTTCTCCCCCACTGTCCAAAAACATGCTGAGTTTAATTTGAATAGATGTGAGTGTGCCATACAATGTGTTGGCACCCCCTCCTGGGTGGTTCCTAGCTTTCAGAATAGGTTCTGGATCCCCCAGAACAGGACAAGCGGTTACAAAAAAATGATAGGATCAACCATCTGTATTATCCTAGTCTGGTTAGTTATCCTAGTCAAGAATCTTTGTCTAAATTCTGAAAATCAAGATCTTACCAAATATGATTTACTTTGAATAATCCTGACCCAAATCCAGCACAATAAAATAAAAATACTGTATTAAGTATAATACTAATAGTATACTATTTGTCTTAATTTTAAGTGCTACTATAATAAAGTTTGACCAAATATCATTTACATCGTCACCCAAATGCAGCACTGAAAGTAATCATTTTCATGTTAAGTCAGACACACATTACGCATCCACCCATTTCTCTTATCCAGTAAGGTCTGAGTCTGACGTCATAACAGCAAGAGCAAACTCACGAGGAGTAGACCAGTGTGCCATCCAGCAGCGAGCAGTTGTAGTGGTACTGGATCAGGTCGTTAGCAGTACTCGTCACGTTGCACACATCGGGCTTGTACGTCACCGTGATGTCCACAGGGTCATTGGGGTTGTGGAAATCAATGACGTGAATGTGGAAGACGAGAACAGCTGAGCTAGGGATGAGGTCCACTGCAGGTGGGCGCAGGACAGGACAAATCAGAAACTACTTGGTAAAGTCTCCAGCCCCCCTACCCTGTACTGGATGAGCAGATGAAAGTTGGATAGATGAAGCTACCTCAACATTTTCACGACATAATTTAGGTGCTTTAGTCCTTGAGTTAATGTAAGGCAAAACTGAGAAAACACAGAAACCTGACTGCCATTTACCTATATTAAACCAGGAGGAACCATCTCCCTCAATAGCCTTGATAACAATGATTTGGGATGTGTGCAAAAGCAAAGGAAACTCAAACTCAGTCATAGTGGTGATCTCCAAGACATCTCCCAGGCACTCTGTCTAATCTCTCTCCTCCCCATCTTGCAAACTAACCGGAGCCGTTTTCTCCATATGCCAGATGAGGAGGCATAGTGATTCGCCGCCGCTCGCCCATGCAGACCCCCTGCAGAGCCTTGTCCATGCCCCGGATCACATAGCCCATGCCGATGTAGGTGTTGTAGGTGCTGTTGCGCTGGTAGCTGAGGCAAAGGACGGAAAGAGGCGGGAGATGGTGTAGTCGCAAGTAGGGCTGGGCGACATATCGATAAAATATCATACTGTGGTTATGGACATTCATATCATCATCAATTTGAATATCGTTTCATGGTATAACATTTGTTTTCTTGCATAATTAACAGTTATATTGCACCATTTTAAAATAAATTCCATCAAGGTATGAGTCTGTTAGCGTAATTTATCATTATACCGGTAACATGCTCTATAACTATTAGTAAAACGATTGGTTCATCGTAATCAGAAAAACTGAAAACTAGCTGTCATATTTTAGTTTTCTACAGTATATATCTTTCATTTTTCCATTTTCACTGTTTCTGTGTTCTGTTATCATCATTGTTAAGGATGTTCCAAAACACACTCCTGTAAAGCGCATTGGGGCAACCTTGTTGTGAAAAGCGCTATATAAAAAATAAATAAATTGAATATATATATGAATTTTGGAATATCGTGATAAATATTGATATAGTGAAAATCTCTGAAAATATCTTGATGGCATTTTTATTGCATATCGCCCAGCCCTAACCATGAGAATATATCATTCTACCGCTACATATGCAGATATTTCCACAGGCAATATCACTCAGAATACAGCTGGCAAAATGTAGCATAATAACATAACATGTACAAAGGGAAGACCACCAGTAGCCTGCCAAACCGTAAGAGCATGCAAAAAGCTGACCTGGAGTCAAAGGGGGTACCGTCCAGGAAGGTGCCATTGTAGTGGTAGCGGATGAAGTCACCGATGGCTGACTTGCGGGCGCAGGATATGGGCAGGACCCGCTCATCCACGACAACGTCATCGCTGGGGTGGTGCACGTCCACCAGCAGAACGTCGAACACCAGGGTGGCCTGGGGGGGTATCATATTGCCTGAGGAGGGATTTGTGGGGGGAGATGCTTAGGCAGCAGGACGAAACATAAATCACTACATAAAATGACTTAACACAACAGTACAATTGAACTCTGTATGAACGCGGTGTCCATGTTTATTCAAATATAAACATTTACCGAATTCCCACAGTTATGATCTAATAGGCCATAAAACACAACAAAAGACAAACAATAAACAAATTAAAAGACTAACAACAGAATAAAACAAAAAATGTCATGTAAATCACGCATAATTAGCCTTTATTCTTTTGGTGCTGTGTTTTGATGTTTACTTTGCATATAAAATAACATTCTGCAGTGACATTCTGAGGCCAGTGCAAAGCACAGTTACCGTATCCCTGTTCTCCGTAGGCCAGGAAAGGAGGGATAATGACAGTCCTCCACTCTCCCACGCACATGCCCAGTAGGCCCTCATCCAGCCCCTTGATTAGATCGCCCTGCCCGACGTAGGTGTCATACGTCTGCTTCCTTCTGTAGCTGTGTGGGGCACATACCGAACAGTCAGGCCCATACCGGGCAACTGCTGCCAACGAATGCAAATTTAAATAAGTAAATAAAAATTCAAACAAAGTAAATGATTTTATTTGAAATGCAAGTATAATACAATTAAAAAGTGCAGCTAAAATGATTTCAATAGTGTCATCAGTATCACTATTCCAATATTACTGCAGTGCTGCTGCACAGCAACTAAAAAGTCGGGCAACTGAAAAGTTACATTTGAGAGTTGCAGTGTGTAACATAGAAAATAATACCAAGTCAAACAATAAAAAGGGAATAACCCTCAGACAAACATACACAATTAGTTAGTTAGTATTATTCAATTGTTGTAATTTTGTATTATATTGCTTGAGAACTGAATCCTTTTACATTAAAGTAATGCTCAAATAACACTCCCATCCCATATTCTGCCTCTCTGTACGTCTTTCAGTTCATACAGATGGTTCCTCTCTCCATCTTATTAACTACCACACTAACCACTTGGCTTTGTACCTTAAATTATTACCCCTTTCCAGAATAATTGTACTTTATACCCAGCTACTATTTTGGAACATTAAAAGCTGTCTTGTAAACTGTTTTTTAACCAGATCTAGCTGAATAAGTAGCTTGTCGGAGTTACACAAAAGTGTTCTTGAGGCAAAAGGAAAAATGATTCAGTGGTTCAGATAGATAACCAATCAGATTATAGAGGAAGTGGGTCCAAACAACTAGAGGAGGCAGGACCAAGACATCCGATTGGTTGGTCCCGCCTCCTCAAGTTGTTTGGGCCCACCTCCTTTATAATCTGATTGGTTATCTCTCTGAACCAATTATTTTTTTTCTTTCTGCCCCCAGAGCATATTTGAGTGAATAAGTAAACATCCCAATGCAGCTGTCGCTCACAGCCAACAAAGAATCTGAAAGAAGCTGACCTGGAATCAAAGGGGCTGCCGTCCAGCAGCGTACCATTGTAGTGGTAGCGGATGAAGTCAGAGACCTCCACAGCACGCCGGCAGCTCTTGGGCTTGCTCAATGTGCGCATCTCCACCTTGTCCTGCAAGTTCCAGACGTCCAGCAGGATGAGGTCGAACAGCAGCGTGGCGTCGGGTGGAATCACCTTCCCTGAGAGGGAGAGAGGTGTGGGTGCGGAGATGGTTAGAGGGCTTCGCCGTGGGAGGCTCAAGAGACTCAGCTTCACACACCCGCCATTGCTGCTTGACCAATCCCACACGGATTCATCCGGATCTGCTTATAAAACACTGTACGGAATGTTCTGGTTGCCACAGTAGCATTTTCTACTGTCGGTAGCCCCAACAACGACTTCAGCCTCAACCCCATAAATTGGCCTAACAGACTGTCAGAAAAAATAGTACTAATTTGTACCTTTCAGGGTACAATTACATGTCACTGGGACTGTACCCTCAAGGGTCTGCCAATTGTACCCTAGCCACAGGTAAATGTACCTTTTAAGGTACAGAAATGGACTAATTAATGTTGTTTGTACCTTGGGAAACAAAGCTGAAGCAGGACTGAACCATTGTTTTCTGACACTACAGTGTAATTAGTGTTTGTTCTTAAGGACTGTTAGTCCCACCAAAATGTTTTGAGGACAAAATGTAAAGAAATTAAACATTTAAAAATGTATTAAAGGTTGATTAAACGGACTTTTTATATTTTGTTTTTAAAAATATAAATTTGCTTGATGATAGACAGAAATGAAAGACCTTAGTAACTTTGTCAAAATACTTGTTAATAGTCGGAAAATACTTTTTATATAAATGACTGTTTATCTAAATTATCTATATGTTTTACAGCCATATTTTTCTTTCAGTCTAAAAACCTGCTAAATCTGACCATAAACTCTGTACACAGAAGCTCAAAATATCCAAATTACTTTTATCTGATGTACTTTTCTAGTTTATTTTTTGTTAAAAAAACAATTGTTTAACATCCCTACTTATAATACAAGACCCTCTATTGTCTTATTGCCAAATGTGCATCTGCCCATTTAAATGCTTCAAAGTAGTATTTTTGTAGCAAATTAATAATATATACTTCACAGCTTTAAGTTAAACCATTACACACATATTAAAATATGGGTCATTCTCACAAAATTAAGATTAGGAGTGTTACAGCAAATGTAGTATTTGATTCCTGTGTAGAGCAACTGACATTATCGAAATTTTTGAGTATTTTAAAATTGTCTTTTGTTGGTGTAACCTGATGAATTTTTTAACCATTTTCCTCAAATAACTAACCAAAGATTAAAAAAAAAAAAAACAAAACGAGATAAAATGTTTTTAAAGTCTTTCAACTTCATTGCCTGTGACCCACAACAGACAATCAATTTGTATGATATAATGTATATTTTTACTCAAAAGTAAATGGTAATATAATAAAACAGATTAACTACCCCAGAGGCAAATACAACAGTTTAAACAATGAAGTTGTTTGCTTTGAGTCTGTATTCAGATGCATTTTAAATATCAGAAGAAAACATTTTTTTACGGCAATGAGTTTATGTGAATGACCCGTATAATTTAATGTTAATTCTTCATTGATTTCGGGATTCAATGTGTAAATATTTATGATTTTAAGGTTTCATGTTAGGTGTAACTGATCACAATTAGTCACAGAAAACCGTGCGATTAATTAGTTAATAGTATTTTAGTGATTCACAGCTCTATTTGAACTATATCTGTCATTACCTGACAGGAAGCGTCAAACAGGCCCCGCCCACAAATACCTGCCCCCAGGCTCCCATAGGCCAGATGAGGAGGGATGGTCACTCTCCTGCGCTCATTGACACACATGCCCAGCATTCCCCGGTCGATTCCTGTGATCAGCCTCCCCAGTCCCACCTGGGCCGTCAGTGGTGGTCCACGGTCATAACTAATGCAGGAAGAGGTGCAGAGGAAAACTTCACGTTAAAGGCTCCCTGACACGTTAAATTCTAAGCAAAACAGTCAGGCCTAACACTCATATTTACATGAACGTTCCTGTGCTGAATTTCACCATTTTCTAATCACTAAGTGATCGGGTGGAGTGGTGGCTCTGAGGCTAAGGCTCTGGGCCTACAACTGGAAGGTTGCTGGTTCAAATCCCATGAATGCCCAGAGTAACTGTACTCCGTTGGACCCTTGAGCAAGGCCCTTAACCTACAGTAGCTTCGTCCTGGGTTGGACGTTAATCTATATCCAGCTCTGTAAGGAGGTCCTCTAACTTACAGGGGAAAACTTGGTGGTAGGATTGACACTCCAGCCACTGGGGGGGAAAAACTCACACTGGTCCATTCAAGCTTGTGTGTTGCTGAGGTATCAGCTGCCACATGACTGGACTCAGGCTCTCATCCCTGAGGTGTGTTGGGTGTGTCAGTGTGCACTCCTTCCCTTAAGCGATTGGTAATCATACAGCCAATTTTTTGTGTTAACGTGATTTCATCTTTTTTTTAATGCCCTACCCCCACCACCCCCCTCTTCAGATGACAACTTTATTTTTAATTAACTGAACAACAGATCAATACATTAAGTGAAGCCACTCCAAACCAGCCCGCCCCCTGCCCACATCCCCATTATGACAACACAGTACACAGATGGATAAGTAAGACATGTTAATGTGATTTCTGATGACATAAGTATTTATAACTCAAGAAATAGGTAGTAATAATATTTTATGGGAGTAATTTATTCCTGACCTTGGCACACCTAGCAAGCTCTCTCATTTCATCTCAATATCCCTTTATGCAATAAAAGCTATTGAATCTCAGTGCAATGACCCAGCATGCAGAGTAAGGTGTTGATAGGTAACATAGTAAGTTAAAATGAAAATAAGTGACAGTTAACATTCACATGACATTTAGTTACTTTACTGAAGCACTTACGTGTAGTGACTACGTCGCTTATTAGCAGCTATTCAGACAACCCGGTATTTTATAAAAGCAATTCTTACTAATTATCATCACCTTAACTAATATATTGACAGAGTTTAGTTTCCTATACTGCGGCACTTCAATATTTAAAAAAAAAAAAAAAACGATAACCTTTTAAAAGTAAGACAACCCCTGTCATGTTTTTTTCTATTTGGTGTTTTTGAATGCGGTCCGTTTTGCAAAGAGACATCCGGAGTTCTGCTGTAAATCTCTCATCACCCTCAGTTCTGAAAAAGCCTCACCCACTGCTGCCTAGAATCCCATCCCTTCCCAGACCACGCATCTCGCACATTACCTCGAGTCGAACTTCTTTCCATCCGGGAAGGTTCCGTTATAGTGATAACGAACATAATCTTCAGTTTCTACTTCTCTGGGGCATGTTCTGGGTATGTAATGACGCTCAATGACCACGTCCTCTAACGGGCTCGGAATGCACTCTACGTGCGCTGCCGCAACGCAGAGAAAAACTACAGCAAACTGCGCCTCCATTCTTAAATAACCTCTGAGCGGAGATGTATGGTGGTTCGTGGAAAAACTTGTTCTACCCAAATCTAAGGCAGAGTTGTGTGCAGCTCTGAGTGCTGTGGAGGAGCGCTGGTCTCTGGTTTGTCTGGCAGGGAGTCTGATCAGATGATTCTCCGCAGGCTCCCTCCTTCTCCAAGAAATTTTGTAAACGTGTAGTGTCCTTTTGGAACACGTCGCTATTGCCTTCCGTTGGGAGGAATACGTCACTCTTCCACAATATTCAGAAATTCACTTGTACGTCGAAGTTTGGCATTTCAGAAACAGACACGGATAGCTAGTAGAGCTCTTTTTCATGTAAAACGTGCACATTATTCGAGTACTGGGAGCTACAGTGATATCCTGTTTGATCACACATCTGATCTTTACAGGAAGAGCCGCCGCGGTTCCATTTGCTTAGACGGATCCGGGTCCTAAATATCGTTTGTTCGCGCAAACGCATTTTATAAAAACCCGATCCGAATCTTAAAAGTTTGTATAATCACATTTATACCTTTGCTACTTTTAAAGTGTATTGCTAAGAGTATCCATCTATTTCAAGAAAGAATTACTTTTACTTCGAGACAGGCTGTCCTATACATCTTCATAAACTAACAAATAAAAACAGAAAAACGATATATTTTCTTTACAACTTTGATTAAACATGAAAGACGTTCACCTACTATATGATGTGTTTGTATTCTACTTTTTACAGCATTGATGAGATCTGAAAAGAGCATAATTCTAATCTTCATCTAAAAGATAAGATGGGGCGGGGGGGGGAGGTTGTGGGACACTGGAATTGTAATCGTGTTATTCTCTACAAATCGAAACATTTGCACGAAAGATTTACGAAGTACGCATTTCGTAACCACACGTGTTTCTTTGCCATCGGTTCGGATTTTGTAGGATAGTACAGTTTAATGGCCATATTGATAAGATCTCGAGCATTTTACACCAAATCCTACTCAAATATTTTATATCACCCGCATTCAGAGAATAAAAAGTTAATGGACCTCCATAATGATCAAATATTTAATCATATTTCATATTACCCCCACCGTTTTTCTTTAATCACTAAAAAAAACAGCGAAACATTTCCTCAGCCAGATAATTAATTGATAATTAGTTTATAGTAGGCGTAGACTAAATAACTAAATAATAATGTGATATATTGTATTTTTAAAAGGTATCGCAGCGCATGTGTGCTCGGGCTGAGGAACATTCTGGGCGTTATGACCCTGGGATTTAAAGACTTGGAGCACTATTGGATCGACTTCTGGAAGTACTTCTTCAGGACCTGAATTTTGCCTCTCCTCCTTTGAATATTTCCTTACCTCCGCCCGACCTAATATACGTGCAGGCAGGCAGGCATGTTCGCACTTCAGGGGCGAGCTGAGAGCAACAGATGAATAGCCCTACATCATGGCTCTGGACGCTGGGTGCGCAAAACTCATCCCGCTTCTCCTTTCTTTGTGGATGGTTTTATTAAGGCCTGGGGAGGCGCAGTATGAGAAGTACAGCTTTAAGAGCTTTCCGCAAAATGATATCATGCCACTGGAAACCGCATACGCCTATGCATTGGACCAGTACGCGGCACAGAACTGGAGGGAGAGCCTTAAGTTCCTGGGGCTGAGTTTGCGTCTGCACCGCCTGCTGAAGGACTGCGACGCTTTCTGCAGCCAAAACTGCAGCAGCGTCAGCCGGGAGCACGATGCACTTTTCACGGACAGCACCCTGCAGCTGGTTCGGCACGTCCTACTGCGGGCGTCCTGCCTCAAGAAGTGCAAGGCAAATTTCCCGGTGTTCACCGTGTCCTACCCCAGGAGAGACGTCCTGGATGCTTTCGAGAAGAGGATACCGTATCGTTACATACAGTATGCCCAGTTCCAGGTGAGATCGCGGACAGTTTACTATTAGTCACCAGGAAAACTAGCTGCTGTTAGTGAAACGACAGTAACATTTAAGTGTATCGCATAGTGATTTTTTTGCGTGTATTTTTGTAACACCATCCTTTTGCGAACATTATTTCCCACCACATTACTTGCAGATGTCAGGAAGAATTTGCATTTAGATTACAATATTTGCATAAACTATATCTTAACTACTTTTGTCTCTAAAATCGCTTAAGCTACCGGAGGGTATATGATTCCAGTGTTCCGTAACTCGATGTAATGAACTTCTTGTCAAGCAACAAACAAACGCTTAATATATCTGTTCGGAACTTCCATGCACTTAATTTTGTTTGCGACTAACACAGTCGCCTTACACGGAATAAGTCGCTTTGGAGTTTTTCTCGCGACTCGCCGGCGATCGTGCTGGGGGCGCTACATGTGCCACGTACCCCAGACTGTAGGAATTTGCAGCGCTTACCCCCCAACTCCAACAAAAGCTGCATTATCTTCCGAAAAGCAGACTTTTTGATTTACCGTTTTGGACACCAGTCGCTGAAAAGGAGGACGCGCCTTAATATCCACTCAATGATGTTAAACTTAGGACGCTCATTCGAGCGAAGTTTCCATGTGGATTCGGATTTTAATTATTGCGGAGTAATAATGAATTTTGCCGCCTTTGTGAGGCTTCTTTATTTATATTAATTATCTTATACATTGGATATAAGACATTTTCCCCTGCAATTTGCGGAAGCTTGTAACAAGAAACAGCTTGTCTGAAAGATCCGCCAGACTCATCTGTGAATCCACTCTCCTTTTTTAAAAAGAAAAAAAATTCCACTCTTGCATCCAGGCAATATAAGAGTACATAAGGCACTACACACTCTACACAAGTATGCCTACAAATGATTATTTAGTAAAAAAAATATATAATGTTCTTGGTGTCAACGAATAGGCGTGGGTTGCCTGATCCAGACTATCGCGTTTTTTTTCATCTGAATTTACCTTTGTCTATAATATTATTATACATTTTGCTTATGCATGTCTTACATGCTCTCCACCTCATCACCTCATGTCATCGTGTTTTTAAATAGTACTTAATTAAGAGCCACATAATATGTGATCTCGTGGGAAATATGTATTAACTTCTTTGAGCAAATGGGCAGTCCTTTGGGCATCACCCCCATTACGTCACACTTATTTGTAAAAGAGCCCAGAGTCTTTGGCCGGTTTAGTAGATACTGGTCACTGACAGTAACCGCTGACAGATTACAAAGGTTTAAGATAGCATGGGTTTGGTGAAAGATTTTATCAGCACTGTAAATGTAGCGTATCTCCCATGGCTCATCCAAAGAGCAGCACTGCAGGGGAAGAATATGCAAGTCTGTACAGTATGAGAGTTTGTCTTTTTGCAGTAACAGCACTGCATGTAGAATCTGCTGCTCTTTGAGCGTATCGCTTAAATTTGTATCCATATCAATACCAATAGCTACAGCTGGCAGTGAGATCCTCATAACATCATGCTTCCATCAATTCATCTCTGGTCATAATGTTTACAAGTCCTGGCAGATGCACCAACGTACATTCGGAAATGGATAAATACATTTAAAAGGTTTTGGTTTAGTAACTGTTGTGGTATTTGTTTCCACTGCATTTCTGCAGTGATTGAAGATACCCATGTAAGTGTTTTTAACTGTGTCTTCTTTCTAACATCCACTGGTGGATTTAGGTACGGGCGACACGCTCAGCCGACTGAGGCGGCATCTTGCATAAAAAAAAATAAACAATTTGGTTGTTACATTTGCACGATGGGTTTTTTTCTCGCTTATTTGCACAACACGTCAGTGATGTCATGTCACCGTGTGGGTCAGTTAACTTCGTCGGAGTGGGTGCCCTGATTTTATAGTTTGAGCTAGGCAGGCTGCAGGGAGGGGGGGTGCTGGTGGTGGGTTGACCTCAGATCACCCCACTGGAAGCCTGAGGGATGGGGGGCGGGGGAATCTAGCACACCTCTGATTTTGTACAGTACTAATGCAATTAGTAAAATCAGTTTTAAACTGATGGAGGAGTTTAAGTATCTCGGGGTCTTGTTCACGAGTGGGGGAACGAAGGAGCGGGAGATCGACAGGCGGATCATTGCGGCGTCAGCAGTGATGCGGGCGCTGCATCGGTCTGTCCTGGTGAAGAGAGAGCTGAGCCAAAAGGCGAAGCTCTCGATTTA
>JAODJX010000335.1:0-11428 GCA_026776945.1 Isichthys henryi
TGCTTCCGGGATAGGCTCCGGACTCCCCGCGACCCAGTAGGATAAGCGGTTTGGAAAATGGATGGATGGATGGATATATATATATGTGTGTGTATATATATATATATATATATATATATAAAAAATGCAATCAGGTTTTTGTGGAAAATAGTGATATCTGTAGTGGGGTTAATTCCTTCTGGAACTGAGTATTGACGTGGAGCTGTGAATAATTTCTTGTTATCCTTTTAATTTTTGCTCTCCTGGGGTTACTCTACTTGCCTCTAAGGTACCTGTTCCAAATAACGATTTCACGCATGTGTATATAACACACACAAATACACACTCGGTGAGGCACACACACACACAGAGGCTTTGTTGAATAAAAGCGAGCGACCAAACCAGCAGGTCGCTTGACGAGGCCGCAGATCGCGGGCTGGACCGGAGCACCATCTCCAGAACATCCGGCAGACTGCAGCTTCCTTCCTTTTAAACACAACTCATTCTCCCTGAAATTTAACTCATGGGCCTGCTGACTGCCACCTGCCCCATACTATCAGATTTTATCTGTGTTTGCTGGGGGGGTTATGTTCATCCATAATTTACTGCATTTGGCGCCCTTGTCATCTCAGGTGCCAGACGGTTCGATTCTAATCTGAAGGTGTGGCTCTTTGCCGTATATCCTCTATATTCAGCCAGAACCTAAAACTGACCTTGTTTTCTTTGCCTGCCAGTTTTTCTCTCCTTGTCTGAATTTTTCACCTTTTTAAATGTCATTGTTTTGTTTTCACATTTATATTTACATATGATGTATGAAGTTTCACATAATATTCATTCATCACCCGACAGATTTTCCTGAGCAGGGTCCCTGGAGCCTGGACATTATAGAGCATAAGGCAGGGGTACACCCTGTTTGGGGCAGGGCTGGGGGCCACTCCTCACAGGCACATAGACGCACATGACCATACAACCACGGGCAAATTAGAGATTAGCCTTACTGCACGTCTGCACTGTGGTAGACATCTCAAGTACCTAGAACAAACCTGTACAAGAGAGGGAGAACATTCAAACTCCAAAATTTAATGTAACAGAAATAAATCATAAAAATGAATGGAATATAATGTCCATTTTATTAAACACGATGATTTAAAGCTCATTCAGTATTTCAGCTGCTTTATTCACTCAGGATTAATGGACACAGTGTAAAACAATGAACCTGTAGGTCATTTTGAATAAAGGGCTTAACTGAACCAGCGGAATTATTTTTAAACCGTGACTCAAAAAAAGGAATATTTTGTCTTGCCATTCCCGAGTACCTGAGACCTGTAAAAAATACATTTTTACTCTGCTGTTAAATAACAGTTGCTGGGAAATAAGATATATTGCTGTGTATATTGATATTTTTAATGTTATCTACTTATGTTTGTTGACCTTTTGCTGATAAGTAGCTGTCCCCGCAACGACATTATCATTACAAACTACACCGATATTAAAAATCAAACAGCCTAATGCAGTGTATCTAAGAATGCTCTAAGGCATCGGGTTGGGGTACTTGCTCTTCACGACAGAGCACACTACATTTTCTGCTTTTTTCCCACATGAGCGGAATGAGCACCAGAAACAGATCTATCCTCAAAATGTCATTGTTTCACTCTATGATCTTTGTAACAAAATCAATTACCCACTGAAGCGGACTGAAATTATGCATAGGTCAACAAACAAAAGAAGATGCATGAAACATTGCTGTCCAATCGGTGCGAGCGCTAACCATTCTCTGGAATCTGATCCGTGACTTGTTATGCTTTTTGGTTTGAGTTTATGTATGTATGCATTTATTTATTTTTTTCTGCCCCCACACGCCCCCCTTGTTACCCACCCCCGACAAGCCCTGCGTCATCCCCATGTCCAGTCGTGGACTGTGAGAGGCTCGTATATATAAAAGCTTTGCACCTTGGTACATGAGCTGAAGCGACCGTCCTAGGAGGATAAGTGCACCTCTTTGCTGGTCTCTCGCTGCATCACCTGCTCCAAGCCTGGTCTCTCACTCTGTATTCCTCTCTCTCTCTTTTTCTCTCTCTCTCTGTCTGTCTTTCAGTCACATCTCTGTACACACGAGCCTCCCCTGCACATCTGCCTGTGTCACTCCTTCTCTCTCTGTCTCTCCACACTCTCCGGCTCTGTCCCCCGTCCCTCCGGTGTGTCAGCATGCAGCTTGCGGCCAGCTTTCTGTCCCTGGTGCTGCTTCTGTACACCGTCAAGGCGGCCGCTGTGCCTCCTGTGGAAGAGAGGAGCTTGGCACATGCAGACAGGGTGAGTGACCACTTGCCACTTTGCTTTGCGCTGATTGTCTATGTTTCCTTCATTGCTTCTTTATAGTGCATAGTTATATTATTTTTATAGATATAATGCTACAACTTTCCTTCTTTATCGGGGAATTTTAATACGTCACAGCAGGTACAAAATAAGCACCAGACATGCATAGTGACAGAACGTTTGACACATTAAAAAATAATGTGTAGCTCTGTTTTACATTGCAAAGCCTGAAATGGGGTCCATGGTAACCGAATAAGCAAACTTTCAGTGAGCTCTGCCAAAATATTACGAGAACAAATCCACACGCAGTATGTCCGAGTTAAAAATCTGCAACAGTCCAATTAATACTGAAACTTCATATCACCATTAATATGATGATACAAAGTGTGTGTGTGTGTATAAGATCATGTTAAGAGTGATTCTACAAATGAATAGCTGAAAGTATGGGTTTAACTTGACATGTTTCTTCAGTCATGCTTGGGATTTTATTTGTCGTAACTCCATGGGAGTTTGCTGGGAGGATGTATTATATGCAGCAATAAGATTTCGTACATGAGACAAACTGTCGCCTTTCTGTGAGGATTACGCCCGGTAATCGGAACTCGCCCTCAGTGTTTCCTCGCTCCCCAAGCAGGAACGCTCCGCCCTCCGCTTCCTGTAAGCCCGGCTCACTGTGTCTCCACAGGAGCGGAACAAGGAGCGCATCCTCAGGGTGGTCTCCAGCCTTTTGGACGGGGTGGACAGCAACATGCTGGGGGTAGATATGATCCCCGAGGGCATGGAAGAGCCTCAGGAGTCTCACCTGGAGGAAAGGGCCATCTACAACCGGCTATCCCAGCTGCCACAGCGAGACCGCAAGGCTCCTTGTAAGAACTTCTTCTGGAAAACCTTCACCTCCTGCTAACAGAGCCAACCCCTCTTAAATCTCGCCCCCTGCCACACCCCCCCCACGGCTCGACATGAACTGTGGCAGACCTGTGCTGTACACACCACCAGCTCCGCCCTGCACAGACTCTCTGTGGACTTTATTGGCGCTGTCTTGTTCGTTGTAAAGAATAACAATTATGAGATCTATTTATTTATGTATTTCTTTACTTATTTATTTGTTGATGGTTACAACTGAAATAACAATAAAGCATGTTATGGTACTTTTTGTCCAGTGCAAGAATTCTTTTGGTTCTCTTTTATGTAAGTCCCCTGTTGAATAAAGGGATTCTTCTGGTGTGATTTAACAATAAACTTATTTCATTATTCCATTATGTGAAATGCTTTTCTTTTTTTAATGTTATTTGCATTTAAATAGAACCTTAGTACATTTTTAGAACTGCCTTTTTACTTACTATTTGATAAACATTTCTGTTTTTCATGGATGACTTTTGAACAGCACCTTCAGTCTGGCTGAGAAAACTAACATGTTCATAAACCATCAGCAAGATGGACGTAAAGACATAAACAGGCGTCACCAGCAAGCGGCCAAACAAACAGGCTACATTTGCTGCGTGGATGTTCGATAAATAATGTCCTGATTTCAATTATCATGAGGAATGTATTTATAATAGTAAAAAGCTCATTTGAAATCCATACCACACTTTCTGCAAAAAGTTCTTTCTCACAAATCTGCTTCCCCACTGTCTCCTTCTGAAATGTTAATTTAATTATTTGCATTGGCCTACAGTCCTTAGGATGCGAATGAGGATCAGGGCCTCCCTCATTCAGGACTGAATAGGTCTAATTCTGCTGAACTGTCACTGTATGGCAGCCCATCTGAGGGCAGGAATTGTTTCTGCTGCTTTGTCCTTAATTTGCTTTAATGCAGCAACACCAGTTTCCAGGGACCAAGCAGCTGAGGTCCTCTGAAGCCATCTGAAGTCACGCACCTTGCAGTAGGTGAGGTGGCACTAGTGCTTCATAGCAGCTCTGGTGCATCATAGCGGCTGTGATGCATCATAGTGGCACTGGTGCATCATAGCGGCACTGGTGCATCATAGCGGCTGTGATGCATCATAGTGGCACTGGTGCATCATAGCGGCACTGGTGCATCATAGCAGTCCCTTCCACTTTCAATTCATGTGCAGACAAATCTGCCTTATAACCATGATTTGATGAAGAGCAGTGATGGCATGCTGGCTTGCAGAGTTAGATGTGTGAGGTTCTACCTGTATTTGTGTGAATTTTCACGATGGTGTGAGATGGGGTGGCACCAGTGGTTTAGTGGTGTCTGGAGAAATGGGTTTACTGTAAATTTAGCCCCCAAATTTTTTAGCGGCCTACACAGCAAAAGAAAAAAGTGCCCCGTTATTAATAGCGACAGTCTTACACATGTAGTTCCGACTGGAAAGGGACAGTACTATTCACATCTGCTGCCTGACTTCATTCAGGGATCATTATGAGATTAACAAACCAGAGATGCAGATTTTGCAAATCTGTCTGGTTCATAGATTACAGTGATTCAACTGCATAATTTTCTTAGTCCATGGGGAAAGTAGATTATTTTGTAAACAGTGTCTTAGAATGTGTAATCTACAACAGATATTGAAGGCCAGAGAGTGACCCAATTTTAAAATTAAAAGGATTTGTCAGTGGTAGTATGTGAAAATTACTGGTCGTACAGAGGCCCATTTCATTAATAGTAGATATTTTAGAGAGTAGTAGATATTTTTCCCGGTTTAGCAAAGGAATGTCCTGCCCTACTCTGCCTCTGATTGGCGTAATCCGTTTAATCTAACCAATCGTTAGTTCTCCCAAAACGTAACCAAAACAGACAACAATGGGTACGTTCGACTTGGCCGTGGTGTCGTGATGTCTAAAGTCGGACAAAAAAATGTAACCACGTTGCATTGCGTCAGGACAAGAATGCATTGCTTTAAGCCATCGTTGTAAGCGGCTGCATTAAGTCGAACACATCCAATGGCAGAAAAAAATTGACCTGCTGGCAGCACGTAAACGCGTATAAATGTACGTGGATGTGTGGACTGAAAAGCGCCGTATGCCCGCATAAACCCTGTATTACACTGCAACGTATACCCGTAACGGGGATTTACAAGTGGATATACACTGTGAAGACCTAATGAGAAGTGGGCGTACGCCGTATACCTGCGTATACCCTGGACTACACTACTGGATGGCACCCCTTCCATGGGGGTCCTCTGCCTTGTGCCCTATGCATTGTGGGATAAGCTCTAGGTAAGTCATATAGAATATGGATAAAATTAATGAGCATAAGAATGCTTCCTTCACAACAAAGGGAGTTGTCTCTGAATTTTCCCTGTGATGCCTGTAACATTAGAGATGACTGTTTTGCATTGAAAATGTTTTATTTACATATCTGAAGTTAAATTGAATGAACATCAGTATTTCAAGTACTAAGAACCACATTCAACTGCAGCGAGATATGCTGTTTTAACATGCAAACATTATTCATTAGAATGCTATTGTTCAAGAAATGTTAGATTAAACTGAATTCTAGTCTGATAATATTCTATAATTCTCACGGTGAAGTCTATTTCAATTATTTTGCATTGATAGTACAATAAATAATAAAAAAGTTCAATCAATCCAATATTGTCATGACCTGCGCGTCCAGTCCTCGTGTGTGCCACGCCCCCTGGTCATCCACGTGTGCTTCCCCGATTGTGCCCAGCTGTTTCCTGTTCTTTTCGACTTGACTTGTGTATATCAGTCCGCGTCAGTTGCCCTGGTCTGTCATTAATGTTAGTTCGTCGCTGTCTGCCCTGCCTTGCCCGTACCCGAAATAAATCACCGATTTTCCCCTTCCTGCCCGCCTGTTTGCCCGTCCAACCCGCGATCGTCACATTTTTTTTCTTAAATGTCATAAATTAATTAAATCGTATTTCCCGTTACTTATACTATTAATTGAACCTGCTAAAGACGCAATAATGAATGTTAATGAGCAGTCTCAAATGATTGTGTGTTCTATTCAGTAAGCATAGATCCATTTATATCAGATTGTATTTGTGTTTCTAGACTTTCATTTGTGCATAATTTCATCACATTGCCACTGGGGAAAATAGATACTTTTAGCTGACCATTTGTTTGGAACAGGCTTCGAACACCATGCTAATGAAGAGTAAATGACCTGAAATTGTGTTCTCACAATAACAGGGAAGCCTCAGATTTTGATGTTCTCAGCGATAGTCTCTCAAATAAGTTCCTGACTGAATTTGAGTCTCTGCATAAATATCGTCAGCATTCCAGCCAAACCTCGTTAACAGTAAGGCCATCTGGCGTCATTAGCTTCAGTGTTGAAGCGGTGACTGAGTTTGATTTAGACCTTTAATTTGTCAGTCTTTTTCCCTAATTTCAGCCCCAAAAAAATACCAGGCAAAATTCTGGTCATATTCATTCCTGGTCGTGATTTCAGCCACATATTCAGTCAGTCAGTCAGTCAATCAATCAATCAAATTTCATTTTATATAGTATGTGAAATGAAAATTATTCCCTGTCCATTTCAACCAAGGCCATTGATAGATGGTTCTAGAAAGAAATGTCCAAAAGTACAAAATATGCCAATGAAACAGTCAAATGAACTCCTAAGGGGTTTGCGGTTAATGGGGTGGCAGGTACTGAGAGTGAGGCGCAGGTTTTATGTCTTAGAAGAAAAATTTAATAGGAAAGGAAAATATACAAAAATGTTACTTATTCCGCTTTTCACACTGATGCACATGAAGACCACTTTTTTCACATAACCAAGTTGAGTTGCTGTCTCAGTTGTGTCAGGTACGGGACTGTGGCCTCCCCAGGAGGTAAAAAGCATTCCTGTATGTGGATACTGTCCTACGATAATATGCATCACCATCACTGCATCACCAATTCTGTTTGCTACCAAGGGGGTTAAGACAGCCCGAGCTGGAACCCAAAATGATTTATTTTCTCACTGCAATTGCAAAGCAACTGTGGGTGAAAAGAAGGCATCCTTACAGTTACGAAAGCTGTGAGATGACAGCAGGGCAGTGTGTTCAGTATCACCATGTGTTCCTCAATAGCAGTGTTCAGCATCTGGCCAGGGTGTGAATACTAATCATGACTGCAGTGACATCAGACCCCAAAGAAGACCAGCCATGCCTGACATCATCTGTTTATCAGCAAACAGAATAAATCTGTGAGAAAGACTTCCCCTATAACCGGTGTAATAATATTCAAGTGATCAGACATTTTTCAGGTAACTTCAACAAAGGGTTTACCAAAGGTTTCCGGTACAGGATGGCGCAAATGTTCAAGTCCATTTGTCATATTCCAGACAGTTCTGGAATTGGTTAATCCACGGCACACCTCTTGTATTGTAATTAATGTATCCATCCAATCATCATCCAATGGTTTGACCTGGATAGGGGCATGGTGATGGAGCAGCACTTGTGACAGGGTGGAGGCAAAATGATGGAACAGCACTGAAGGCAGGGCAGAGGCACAGTGATGGAGCAGCACAGAAGGCAGGGCGGAGGCACAGTGATGGAGCAGCACAGGAGGCAGGGCAGAGGCACAGTGATGGAGCAGCACAGAAGGCAGGGCGGAGGCACAGTGATGGAGCAGCACAGAAGGCAGGGCGGAAACAGTGATGGAGCAGCACAGGAGACAGGGTGGAGGCACAGTGATGGAGTAGCTCAGAAGGCAGGGCGGAGGCACAGTGATGGAGCAGCACAGAAGGCAGGGCAGAGGCCCAGTGATGGAGCAGCACAGGAGACAGGGCAGAGGCACAGTGATGGAGCAACACAGAAGGCAGGGTGGAGGCACAGTGATAAAGCAGCATAGGAGGCAGTGCGGAGGCACAGTGATGTAGCAGCACAGGAGACAGGGCGGAGGCACAGTGATGGAGCAGCACAGAAGGCAGGGCGGAGGCACAGTGATAGAGCAGCATAGGAGGCAGTGCGGGGGCACGGCCTGACGTGGATGCCAGTGCATAATTGATTAATATTAATAGCAAGTATACATTAGATCTTGGTAGAGCTGATCTGTTTTGTTATATTGGAAAAACAAACAAAACAGTAGTATAGTGGATATGGCTGACATAGCGAGGACCCAAAAACCACCTGCTCCCGGCCAAAAACTGATGAGATGTTTGGATTGCAATAAAGACTCCGGCTGCTTCTACCCAGAATAATAATAGCAGTGTAACACAGTAGCTGTGGTGCTGATTGCAGTGTACAAACAACCTGGGAAAATGGCAGCTGCACACGGGGAGGGTAATAAGCTGTCCTGGGTGACCCCTTTGACCTGGCGGTCGATTTGTGAGTCCGCAGATGCGAGGCGGTGACCCCACAGCGCCCCCTGTCTCTCTGTGATGCTAACACATCGCTGACAGCGTGAGAGCACGAGATTAGAAGGGGTGCAGGGAACGCTCATCTGACCCCCAGCATGCGCCAGCTGTCAGTGACGGTGCCAGGGAGGGGCCTGGGGGGCTCTAGCCCCTCCCATACTGACCACTGCACATCCACAGCACTCATTTTTTCCTTTTGAAATGTCTGCAAAATCTGTAAATTACCGAAGTGGAGAAAGACAGTGCAATATTATTATTTTTTTATAATGGATATAATGTACTTGGCCCAACCACGAAATTTATCTGCTGCAATCAGACACTGTCTTTCAGTTTCGAAAATTGAAGTTTGTGTTTCAAGTGACTATAATAGTTTCTGTTATGATATTATTTCCCATTTCAATATACGTATAATATATATATTTTTTGAAATAACATGCAGACACATGAAGGTGTGAGCATTCCTGTCACATTATTGTGACTTTACTTCCCCAGATCGCCATGATGCTGGGGAGATTGCATGGTCATGTATAAAAGGGCCAGGTAGGGCTGGGCAATATGACCACAAATCAACATCACGATTAATTGAACGTTACCTCGATTATGATTAATGAACGATTATTTTGTTTTTTGTTTGTTTTTTTTTTGCCCTTATATTTTACTGACAAGGTCTGCACTGTAAATCTGCCTAACTATTAAAGTTGGGATATTTTTTCTACATCTTTATGATTTTACAATAATGGAAGGAAACACACACAAATATTTATTCAAAATTTCAAACGGCTGAAATCAAAGCACAAATCAGTAGAGCTGTTCCTAACGCTTTTCAAATGACAAGAATGCACAAATTAAATTACTGAACTGTGTATAATTCACATGCGGTATAATACAGTACAGTATTGCACATAAAATATAGCTAATGATAGTTTCGCGGCTGCATCTTGGTGGCTCGTTTTTGGCAGTTAACTTTCAGAAACTTTGATGAGTCTTTCATAATTGACAGACTTTCTTTATCACGTCATGATTTCCGTGCATGCAGCATTAGTCTCAGATAGCTGATGGATTACCGCAAGGTTAATTAGGCAAGTAAAAAAAAGGAATTACTATACTGTTAAATTATTCCATATGTTGTTATGAAAAAAAGACCAGAAATGAACACTGTAAACGGACTACTTGATTACCATAAGTAAATTATTTAAATGATATTTGTACAGGAAGGATACTGATACTAACAATGTTCACTGTGCCTCCGCCCTGTCTCCTGTGCTGCTCCATCACTGTGCCTCCGCCCTGTCTCCTGTGCTGCTCCATCACTGTGCCTCCGCACTGCCTCCTATGCGGTTGATCGCTATAACCGTGATCACTATAAGCGGTTTCCACTATTTCGAACATTGTTAGTGTTGAAACCGATTGGTGGTATTACCTTTGATAGCTGAAACTTCTTCTGCAGTACATTTGACTTCTTTTTGTTTGGTGTCATCTTCAGTAAATCCACAATGTGTCCAAACGACGGACACGGTACAGGCAGCTCAAGTGACTCCGTTGGCTCGGTGTCTGAGTTCGTCTCCATGTTGCTTCTAAATCACAGGCTGGACCGAGCGGCGTCACGTGACAACACGTGGTAGTATGTTTTAAGGGGGTAGTACAGAAACACACTGGGGAATGCATTAACATAATTTAACAAAAAAAAAACGAAGTAACCGATGTGGGTGAGATTACGTCTGTTAGAGTTTCTGAATGTCGGTTTTGATTAATTTGTCATTAATTGCCCAGCCATAGGGCCAGGTTGTTCTGCTGGGAGTTTCTTAGTTGATATCAGCCATAGAAACGTCAGCCTTCTCTGGAATATAATGGGAGTGAATGGCATTCTTTCTGTGGTGACAAAAGCGCCAAAAACACATTAGAAAGTCTCTTATCAGAAATCATGACCCGATTACTAAATATAATCCACAGTCTTTGTAGTGAGCAGTTTAACGTAGGAACTATTTTCTTTCATGAACATCCACACGCCAATCGTATCACAAGAGCAGGAGCCCCCCAGCGCTATCTTCTGCGGAGTGATACATTTGGTGTGTGGAGTTTGGTAGAAGAAAACAGTTTGTACATTTAACTTCTCACTACAAATTCTGTGGATTATCTTTAGTAACCAGGTCGTAATTTGTGGTAAGAGATATTGCTGTTGGATTTTTCAAATATATTTTTCTGGTGCTTTGATCACCACAGAAAGAATGCCATTCATTCCCATGCGGGAGAAGACTGACATTTCTAAGGCCGATATATGCAAAACTGGGCAACTCTCAGCAGAACAACCTATATGTATATATGAAACTAAAGCCCTCTAAATCTTTTGGTTCAGTTTTGAGGGGAACTACCTCTTTAAAGTTCCCATGTCCTGTTTAAGCAGACCATGCACGGACGTAAGCTGTGTGACGCACTGGGGTGAGACGGCCCTTCTGTTCCCATCTTCCTGGCCTTGGGCTTGGGGGTACTGACTCATATTTCTGCATGGAGTTATTTAGCCCTTTTGGAGAATAAGATCAGCAGGGGGGTAATCAAAGGTATACATAATAAAAGAGAAAAAAACTAATGAAAAAATAATGAGTGAATTCAAATGGACTGCTTGAGTATAAAATAACTGTTTATACACTGTATTATCATGAATAATTTTGATAAAATTCATGAGTCTTTGACAATTAATCCCTGAAGATGTGATTTCCTTATCTGTGAAAAGTGCTCATTATACTGTTGGTGGCATGAACCTGTCTGTATGTTTCTAGAATGTCCTGTAATGTACTATTTTCCACTAGTGGACTGATAATGTAAAATTGGGTCTAAAGTATCTTTCAGGTCTGTTTATTTCGCTTCGTA
>JAODJX010000337.1:0-11403 GCA_026776945.1 Isichthys henryi
GCGCTGAGTAAAAAAGTGCTTCCTTAAATCCAGTTTGAAATGTTCTCCCGCTAATTTCCACCTATGGCCACGAGTTCAAGTATAGACTGTACTTGTAGATCATTCTCATCTCAGGTGAGTTTTTGCTTGGGATATACAGGCATTCCCGGATTTAGAAAACAAGATCTGTTCCTCAAGTCTGTCTTTAGTCGAATTTGTAGGCAAGTCAGAAATAAAATAATACAATAACAATAATAATAATGTACAGTATATAGTAATAATAAAAGTTACTTCGTATGGTACTGTACTGTGCCTCGAGCTAATGAACCATGGAGCAGCTCAGTGTTTTCATGAGTGTCACAGAGTAGGTTGTGGATTCACTATTAATTGCCATTGTATTTAATCCAGATTTTTTATATAATAGACTTTATGGCAGGCCGTTCGTAAGTAGGCCTATGAGTTGTCCATATGTCTGATGTTCTTAACCCTGGGACTGCCTGCATCTTTCACTTTCAGGCAATTTTTTTTAATTCATTGTAAGCAGCATTAGTTAGAGCTCAGGAAAAACTGTGCAGTTGTATTGAGAAATGTTGCCTTAATTTGCCTCAGTGAAGATCTTCATTAATGCTCATAGGCACATTTAAAAAAAATGAGCTGTGTAAGTTATGTTAGATGGCAGCGTTAGCTTAGGAGCTCACTTGGTATATCAGGGGGTTTATCTGTAGCTTCACACATCCAGAGTTCTGGGTTTGATTCATAGCCCTGTCTATTGAGTTTTCTGGAGGTGCTCTTAGTTTCTCCCGCATGCTTAAAATGGGTGAATTGGTGTTTTTAAGTTGCCCTTGGTGGGTGAAGGTTTGGTCCTTAAAGTAGACTGTCTTGCTGCATAGGGTTTTCCTCTGGGTATGACATTCATACTCACAATAACCTGGTAGTGTCATGACCTGCTCGTACAATCTTTCCGTGTGCTACACCCCCTTCGTTAACCTCGTGTGAAATCCTGATGTTATCAGCTGTTTCGTGTTGATTCATTAATTCCTGTGTATTCAAGTCAGAGTATGTATCCCCATTTCTGTCGCTAACGTCTCGGTCATGTTGTGCCTTGTCTGCCTGTTTACCCTAATAAATTCTGTTTCCTGGATCTCCGTGTCCCAACCCTGATTCTCCACTCCCTGCTTGTCCGACCGATCCTGACAGGTAGTTTATAAAAAGTTATGGAAATGTATGATAGTACGTCAGTTTTGTAACAGCTTTTCCTCCAAATAAAGTGTGGCAGTCACTATAACAACCAATGTGGGGATCTCTGTATAGTTTTTAATATTTGTTGCATATTTAGCAGGAACTTTCATCTAATACAATGTATAATTGAAAAAATTGGGTCAGTCAGTCCCTGGAGCAATTGGGGGTCAATGGCTTTACTTAAAGGCCCACTGGTGAAACTGCTTTGCCAACCACAGGATTTGAACCCAAGTTCTTCCAATTACAAGCACAGAGTTGTAACACAGAAAGCTACACACTGAAACTAATGAATGTTAGCTTACCAACTTTGTACCAACTTTTCCTCCAGCTATGGTGTGGCAGTTCCCTAAACAACTTGTGCGGAGATGTCTGTAGATGCCTTGTACTGGAAATTAGCCCATCCTGGCGGCAAGGAGATGCAAAGGGAAGAACTGGACACAGCCCCACAGAAAGACAGTACATCTGCCAGAATCCTCAAAGTCTGCTTAGTCAGCAACAGCTCCAATCTGGGCAAGAACTTCAAACTGGTCAAATGCGACAGCACGTGGGAGATCAGGGTGAGTCATTTCACGGGTAATTATAGTAGAAGGAGGAACTTATAAGCTCTAGCTAATGTATTGCTGCTAGCTAAATATAAGTAGGACCCGGACCCCCCGTGACCCTGAATAAAACAAGAAGTTTCAGGAAATGCATGAATGGAAATTACATTTACCTGACATGTATCCAAAGCAATTTATATTAGAGGGATGGATTGCATTTTATGTAGACTCCCTGGGATTTAAAGCCACAACCTTTGCACTGTTAGCACAGTGCTATATATTATGGAACCCGTCTGGTGACAAAGGAGAAAAAAATATATATTGCATGCCCACGAGATAATTAAGTGTCAGCCATGTCTCTTAAAGTGTGGGAACGAGTTAAATTTCCTGGTTATTGTATGCTGGTGTAATGCACTTGTCGATAATGCCTTTGGGAAGTTAACATGTATCTTCTCACAATTATGTTACAAATAAAACAAAAATGTATAATTTCTTTATAAAATTCTACTTACTTTTATCCACTCTCAAAGTTATCCATGTGTTTCCAGGCATTTGGAAATCTCATGGCCGCGTTATTGTCTCGTGGCCACCACTTAATTTTCTAGTGGCCACGTGATATTTTTTTTTTCTCCTATGTCACCAGATGGACTCCATACTATATCTTCAATTACAAATCGCTACCTTGTTTTTTCTCCTTCCCACATGGTTCTCTTACAGTTATTATGATAGACTGACAGTTTATTTACTTAAAGCTAAGTGAGCTTCAGCCTGGAGGAGGCCTCAGTCCAGAGGTGGGCTGTGCTGAGCTGTGACCAAACCCTAGAATGCCTGCTTTCCTAGGCTATCATCCAGTCTATCCTGGCCAGTGGGCGGCTGGGCCCCGGCATCCTCTTCCCGGACTGCTATGGGCTGCTGCTGAGGCACCTGAAGTCTAACACTATGCACTGGCTTCACCCCGACATGACCGTGGCTGACATAGAGCAGATGCATGAGGAGCAAAACCTGGAGTCGGAGTGGAGGTGGGTAGCTAGCTAAAAGCATCCCCCTGGTGCTCTATTTACTATTCATGTCTCTGCTGCTTAGCAACCTTTTGGTCGTATATGTTGTTTACCCAAGGTTACCCCCCTCTTTGTAATTTAGATCTTGCAAAAATAAGCATGCCGTCCCCAGAGGCTTCTTGTTAACCAGGAAGCAGTGAAACCATTACCAAAGGCCCCTCTTATTAACATCCACACCAGCTCTACCTTATTTTCAGTAATATTTCAGTAGCCATACAGGAAGCATAAGCACCAACTGCAGGAATAGTCTTTCCCATAGCGCTGATATACAAAACTCAAGTCATGTTAATCTCCCTCCATCCACTGGGGGGCAAATTCAAGGTCTTTTGCCACAGTCTTTGCATAATGCACTTCAAAACTGTATGCTAATTTTAAATATAATATCCGTTTCTATCCATGGATAAGCTGACATAATCAAACATGCCATGCATGAGTCTGATTACTGATCAATTACTTGTTGTAGTAATAATAATAATAATAATAATAATAATAAGCATCACCAATTATGCCATCAATATATGCTGATTAACCAAACCAAAATGAATAGTAAAATTTTGTATCGCGTGACAGCATTGTTGCTATAATATATGTACTAAAATTGTTTTTCATTTATTTTCGATTTTGAATATTAAGATTTGATTTGAGGATCCGTTACATTCCAAGTAATTTCGCGGCAAAATTTCGAGAAGACAGAACAACGCTGCTGTACTTCTATCAACAGGTGAGTAGTGCTTATCTGATAAGATATCCAAGACAGCTTTGTAATGTACAATCTATTGCTACTTTTCATCCAAATTTGTGAAGAAAATTCCATCAATTGTCAGTAGGGTCATTGTGATTCAATTCCTCATACAATGTTTTTAGAAAAGGAAATCACACTCCTAGGGGGGAAAATTGGAGTTGTGACGAGAGTGCTATTAATTGGTTTATTTATAGCGAGCTATTTCATTTAAAGTCAAATATACTCTGTTTATCCCCAGCATCCATAGCTAACCAGATGTAGTGATGCATTAACCATTTTTAATGTACCTAATTCAGGTTCATGATGACTACATGCACAGTTGCACTGGTAAAGTCAGCGAGAACTTGGCTTTTCAATTAGGTTGTCTGGAAATCAGGTAATGACATTTTTACCAATACCAAATAAAGCTTGGTAGCCATAAAGCAAAATGTAAATAATAAAATATGTTTTGCAGTATAAAGGTAAGAATGAGAAATACAGACGCTCCTCCACTTACGAACTTTCGACTTTCTGAATTTTCTGACATACAAACAAAGAGGACTGTAAGTCCAAATTGTGTTCATTGGGCTCCAGTTTCCTGTCCGCAACATAATTTTTTTTTTCTGCGAAACCAGTTCCACCTATTACGACTTCTGCCCGCTACTCCCGCCGCGCAGCAACGTAGCGTGCGTACTCCCAGCATCCAGTTCTTTGCACTTGCGTATATCCTTAAAATGATGTTGAATGACGACTTACGAACATTTCAAGTTACGATCGGCCATTCAGAATATATCTCATTCGTAAGTAGAGGAGCGTCTGTATAAAGAGATTGAGGAGAATGTTTAATACTGATGTAGTGTCAAGTTATGGCCTACATCCAGGAAGCTCACTTATAAAATATGCAATCTGTCCCTTAAACAGGAGGTTTTATAAAGATATGAATGCCAGTGGCCTGGAGAAAAAGTCAAATTTTGATTTTTTTGAGTGAGTATTGGACTTTTTAACGAAAGCCCATATATGTATATCTCAGCTTGCATGTGTTGGTTTTCCATATTAGTACAATTAATGAAAATTAGAAGAACAGCAGTGCAAATGAAATTGATATTCTTACAGCAGATGTCTTTGCAATGTATGAAAAGTATATTGCGTTATGTTTTTTTTAGAAAAGAGGTTGGCCTTCACCTGTTTTTTCCTCGAGAGCTTATTAATTCTATGAAGGTAAAGTCATAAACATTTTGTCTTCTATAATCTCTCTTTATAATTATCTTATTGCCTATCCCATCTGGCTCTCCATGAGACACACAGATACATATACATGTGAGCAGAAGCTTGGAGGTCATAGTACAGGGTCAGCAGGCGCACCTTTGAAACTGGGGGTTAAGGGCCTTGCTCAAAGGCCCAATGATGGCATCAGTCTCTCATCCTTGGAATTCGAAACAATGACCTTCTAATCACGGAATTGTACATAATGAAGGAGTTGTTGAGGAGTATTTGCAGATGTGTGCATCGTATTTGCTTCTAACCTGAACAGAGTTGGGTAATTCAGGTCCAAAGAGTAGAAGTTCAGACCGGGAGTTTGTTTCAACCAATAAGTTGAGCATAAAGAGTCACAGTCACAGAGTACTCAGTTGGTTGGTTGAAACAAAATCCTGGTCTGGACTTTTACTCTCTGGACTTGAACAAGTACTGAGAGGGTAATGCTTGGCAGGCCATCCTCAGGGCTATAGTGATTATAGACATTAGAACTGTTCAGTTGTTTATTGGGAAATTTGACCAACCACTTAATGATCAATGACTTCTGTATCTAATGCAGCCAAGGCAACTCCGGAAGACAATTCAGCAAACATTCCAGCAGTACGCCACGCTGAAGGAGGAGGATTGCATCCTGAAATTTTTTGAGATCTTGAGCAGCTTCTCTAATTTTGATGAGGAGGTGTATCCCTGTGAGCTTATGGTGAGATGCCTGAATTAACGGAATGACCCTTTTAGGATTATTAGTCAACAGTTATTAAATTTAAGAACAGTGTCACGATCGATGTAGCATGGATCAGGGAAGCAGGCAAAGGGAAGCAGGATTGGGGTAATATAAAAGGATTTAATGTGGAAACAAAGGGGCATCACAATCCACAACACTACAATGACAGAACTAGGGAAACAGACTTGAACGCGGACTAAATACAGGACATGACATCAGACTAATGGAAAACAGCTAGGCACAATCGGGGAAGAACACATGTTTGATCAGGGGGGCGTGGCACACATGAGGGCTGGATGCTCAGGTCATGACAAACAGAGTGATGACTGATGGAAACAATGACGGTACCATGTGGTTTTAACCAAAGCAATGACATACAGAGTGAAATTTTTATAGCTAAATTTAGCTAGTGTACACCACAGGAATTTATTAACTGATTTAAAGTTTCCCACAATCATCTTATCTTACAAACCAGCAAACTAATTTCTCACAGTTTGTCATCATTATAAAAAGTCACTGAAGCTTCCATTAGATGTTATACGAGTCTGATTGCACTTTGCAGATTGAGGATTAGACATACAGTACTTGCAGAAAGCCTTTGGACACATGCTTAATTCTGTAATAATGTTGCAAATTCACTGGTTTCATAACCAGTCCACTGATAATGTTTAATGTATCTGCACATATCTTCCACACAGACAATTTATTTTTATTTATTAAATTTTTTTGACTGACTCATTCAGGTCTGTTTTTTTTGCCATTTTGCTATTAATTGCGATTGTAGTCACTGGCTCCCAAAGGGATACCAAACACAAATGTTTGGTGTTTTATGTTATTGCAAAGGTGTTACTAATTAAAAAGCACCGTACTATGCTTGTCAATGAACCTTTTAACTCAGAACAGCTCTTTAAGAACTTAATTTGGGTTTCAGTTTATTAATACTTGAAATTAATGTTTTACTGTAAAACTCCCAGTTGTTTCTAATGTGATATGCATATTGTGTAAACGAACGAATGAAGTAATAATTTTTCTTATAAAACCCATAAATATGTAATATTTTTACTGAATTAAGCAAGTGCCCCAAGACTTTCTGTGAGCACTGTACATAACTTTGTATTGCAAATTGCTATAAGTAAAAATTAGATTTTCACATCCTGTACTTACATGATGAGCTTATGTTGATGGTTCTTTAATGTTGCTTTGCAGCAAGGTTGGAGTCTTGCAGTGGAGTTGGTCATTAGTGCTAGAGGAATCCGCCAGCGTACCCAGAAAAACTCATTGGTAGGAATGGGCAGTCATCACTGAGAATAACTTTGTTTATTTTTTATTTAAGTTTGATAAATAGTTAGCAGAGTTTGACAAGTATATATGTAACATTGATCTGTATAGTTAATAAGAAAATAAAAGTACTGTATAAAACAAAACTATGTTGAGTGTGTTATATGTATTATTCATGAAATAATCTAATTTACAAATCATCTGAAAACGATAATCTTGTGAATGTGGTGTGAAAAGTGTTACAATTAATGTATGCTGCTCTTGTTCTAGCCGGTTTGTTTGGCTGAATTCCATCAGATTACTAGTATTAAATGTTCCCCACAAGCTGATGGAAAGGCACACTTGCACGTCGAGATCAGCGGAGCCAAGCAGGTAAATGCCATCAATGTCAAACCAATGACCTTCTTCATCTTTATCATCTGTCCAATAAAGGAAAAACCTTCAGTAATACTATTAATATTCATATTGTCAGAAAAGCAAATCCATCTTTTTTATGAATATGATATATTTAAGACTTTTGCAATCACACTACCACTTACGTATTGTCAGAAGGCAAATCCGTCTTTTTTATGAGTGTGGTATATTTAAGACTTCAAGACTCACACTATATTTCTACTCCAGATAGTAATCGATATTAATGTTGTTTATTCTTCCGTGAATGAAAGAACATTTAAGCTAGCATCATGAACCGTTTATCGTGGAAGGGGTTTTCATTACTGGAGTACTGCACTGTCTTGATGTGGGTGGAGAGCCTGTCTGAAGATCCTTCTGTCACTCTCCAGCTGCTGTCGATCAACACAGTGACGATGGCGATGGCTGAGAACATGGCCGACTTAATCGACGGATACTGTCGAATCGAGTGTGGTCGGAAAAGCACTGTCATCGTAAAGCAGAATAAAGGTACAACAGTCTCATTTCAATTTGAATGGCATTAGAGAGTAGGCTTTAGGCAAACAAATGCAAAGCAGTTGCAATAATGATTCTTATATATTCATATACATATATACTTAAAAAAATATTTTCCTCAGGTAAGGACATAAGAGACATGTTACCAGAGATTCCAACAGAGTGAGTAATTATCCCAGGACAAAAGTGTTTTATTTCTAAATGATCTGTTTCTGTCTGCATGATTACCTCAATCAGACATATCCATTATTATGGGTTTTGTATTTCAGTTCCAGCAGTGACATCAAAGGCGGATCTAAAGGGCATCATTTGGAAGACAGCATAGGTAGGTTTGAAATTCTCTGCTAGCCATTATGTAAATTATTTTCCCATAAGTGTAGATGGCCTGATTTTTATGCTCTGCTCTGCTCTGTTGTAGAGTCTGACATATATGACGAAATACCAGATGAGAAACCAACAGGTAAAGAACGTCTGTTCTGATTTGGCATAAGGGTTAAGCGTTTGCAAGCCCCTCTGTGTATGAAAAAGCTAATTTTCTAAGTGAAAGAAATCAGTGAAATGAAACAATCCTTTATCTTACATTTGCACAATATGGCAGTACAGACCCTTCTGTAAAACAGCACACAGAAAAAACATACATTTTAATATTCATAATAGTGCCTGAAAATTTGGAAATGCAGAAAATTGTGATCTTTATTCAAGAATATCAGGAAAACTTTTCCCCCGTTGCAGTGATCAAGTATAATATCTCCAGAGATGATATCATCATAGGCCGAATTCTCGGTGAGGGATTCTTCGGCGAGGTTCATGAAGGAGTTTATAAAAAACGGGCAAGTACACTTCATGCAATTGTGTTGATCCAATTTCAATTATTTCAATCATCCTGAATATGAAAAAAGAAATATCCACTTCATTCTGGGGGTGGCATGGTGGTGCAGTGGTTAGCACTGTTGCCTCCCTTCTCTGGAACCAGGGTTCAAGTATCTGCTATAGCTCTGTGTGTGTGGAGTTTGCATGTTCTCCCTCTGTCACCATGGGGTTTCTTACCGGTACTCTGGTTTACCCCCCACAATCAAAAAATATTCTTAGGTTAATTGGACTTGTTAAATTGCCCACAGGTGTGAATGTGCCCTGCAATGGGTTGGCACCCCACTCTCGTTTATACCCTGCCTTGTGCCTGTACCCTCTGAGATAAGCTCCAGAACAAACCTGCAACCCTCAATAGGTCAAGTGGCTACAAAATATGGATGGATGGACTTCATTCTGTGTTAGTTATTTTAACAGATTTCATCAAATATTAGTTCTATGTTTTTTTCTGGAAAACATACTTTTGAACATAGACTGGAGGTGAGAAGATTAGCGTAGCGGTGAAGACCTGCAAGGACTGTTCCATGGACGTCAAGGAGAAATTCATGAGCGAAGCTGGTGAGATATTGGTTTTGAGAACAGTCCCTGATAATCTGTCAACACTTTGGTGATTCAGGTAACTCATGCTGGGGAGTCTCTGGGAAATATTATAGTGATCTCCCCCCAGTACTAACCCCTTGTGCTCTTTGTATTAATCACATGTGCATTTCAGTGACAATGAAGAACCTGGATCATCCCCACATTGTAAAGCTAATTGGGATTATTGAGGAGGACCCTGTGTGGATTGTTATGGAAATATGCCGGCATGGAGAGGTTAGAAGGCCTTGGATGAAACAGCTCATCGCAAAAATATCCAGTTTAAAAAACTGACCGTTTAAAGCAGTGATTCTCAATAAATGTGGCAAGCGCCATGTCACCGCAACGGGGGAGGGGGGTGTGCGAAGCACAACAAATCCCAAATGGGTTGTGTGCTAAAATGTGTATCGGAACCAAAGTTTAATTTACGTGGTTAAAGGGGTAGCGATACCAATCAGTGCCTTTGGGTTTTTTTTCTTTCAGACAGAGAAACAAATGTTAAGTAAAACATGGACAGATTTTCTTTAGTTTTAATAAAACAAAACATCTGTCCCAATTTGTTTCTAATGTCTGTTATATATATGTGCATTTGAGCTGTGATGACATTAAATTACCGACCATTTTAATCGCTTTACCGTACAGGAAGTACAAATGAATTACGTAAGGGTTAAAATGCATGGTAATGTCTTGTCGTAGCAGCGCAAATCCATATTTATATTATGTGCATTTGCGCTGCTATGACAATTTCCCCGCGTATCGCTTCATATTGCGAATGCATACGTGCGCACCAGTCATATGCACCCATGCCCAGGCGGGGGCAGGGGTAGGTGGGGAATGAAAGGTCAACTGCCTACGAAGGGGGACCCAACAGAAAACGTTTGAGAATCACTGATTTAAACTAATGCTGAAGCTTAGTCAATCTGTTCCTGATGTTTATAGGGTTCATTTTGTGTTTACTGGATGATTTAAAGTATGCTTTGCAATCAGTCATTTATTGTTATGTTGGTTTAAAACTGTATAGTGTATAAAATTAGAGCAGTATGGGAAACTGCAAAACTGCTGTTAAGGTCATGTGGCATGTGGCAAGGTTATGCTGTGGGCATATCTGTCACCACATGCTTCAGGCTTGTGGTATGTGTGTGTGGGACAGATATACATGACATTGTGGGAACCAAATATTCTCACAAAGATAAAAAGCTTGTTATTTTGACATTGTGGGGACCATTTTTTCGTCCCCCTACAAGGGAAATTCAATATTATAAAAACCTCCGTAATCAAAAAACTAAAAATGTCAAAAGCCTCGTATTTTGTTTGTTTACTTATGGTTAAGGTTAGGGCTGGGTAGGGGTTAAGGTCATCATATTGGGATTAGAGTTTTCCCCATAGAAATGAATGGAGAGTTCCCACAAAGATATTACATACGTGTGTGTGTGTATGTGTGTGTGTGTGTGTGTGTTCATGCACGCGCATGCATGTATGTGTGTATGAATTCCAAAATTGACATACATGCAAATAGGTGGTCAGTGTCAGCACATAATTTCTCTGGTTCTTTCTTTCAGCTTGGAAAATACCTGGTGCAAAACCAGCCCAATCTTCTCAATGTTACACTGGTGCTGTACGCAATGCAGATCTGCAAAGCTCTGGCCTATTTAGAAGGTCTGCACATGGTACACAGGTATGTTGCTACCCTGCAAACACTTATTTTAAAATGCTCACTGTCTTCTACCTAGAACTACATTTAATCCTCAATACAGTGTCAGGATGTGCATCGCGTTTTTATTTAAGTCTGACTGTGTGGTTTTCCTATGCATGTCCTCGCGCTGTTTTCAGCGAGGTTTTCCTGTGAGCAGCAAATGAGATATTCGCAAAGTGTGTGGTTTGTTTAGTGTGTCTTAATTAAAAGCATTTTAGACAGCAGATCCATTTCGAGCTAATAAATTGGGTGGTCACCTTCAAACTATTTTAAGGTAAATCACAGTTTAAAATTATAAACTATATGACCATGTGTTGGGGGCGGCATGGTGGTGCAATGGCACTGTTGCCTCATACCTCTGGGACCCAGGTTCAAGTCTCCGCCTGGGCTACATGTGTGTGGAGTTTGCATGTTCTCCCCATGTCGTCATGGGATTTCCTCCGGGTACTCCGGTTTCCCCCCCACAGTCCAAAAACATGCTGAGGCTAATTGGAATTGCTAAATTGCCCATAGGTGTGCATGTGTGAGTGACTGGTGTGTGAGTGTGCTCTGCGATGGGCTGGCCCCCCATC
>JAODJX010000338.1:0-11387 GCA_026776945.1 Isichthys henryi
GTGTTTTTTGCTCTAAGCCAAAGTACACTTGCTACCCAGATAAACAGCTTTAAACATTTCTTTGGACTGCCTAAGACGTTTGCACAGTACTGTATGTCTTTCTTCCTTTTGCAAATAATTCCACCAACAGTTGTCACTTTCTCACCAGGCTGCTTGCTGGTAATGTAGCCGATTCCACCTTTGTGAAGGTGAACAATCTTGTCTCTGGTGTCCTTAGACGTCTCTCTGTTATTTCCCATGGTGATGAGGTTGAAGATGTAGACAGGTTAGTGACCCAAGTATACTATTTAACAAAGTAATGCCATTAAATGACAATGATGGCTTGGTATCTGTTAATACTTAATCAATGTACTAGTTGTGTTGTGTTAGTGCACATGTACTTGACATAATTTCTTGCTGGTCTGTAGGGGATCAGTGTTTGCACAGATAGATGTATCTGCTCCTATGAAATGGCCTATACATACACTTACACTGGTAACGAAAACTGCAAAATTACATGTATAAGCTATGGGAAACTGTGGCTACAATTCAGAGCTCACTGACAGGCATAACTGAATATTTATATGCGACATCTGCAACTCAGTCTTCACAAAAACCAAATATAAGCAGTCAGTTCACGAAACCATGAAGGAAGTGTTGGTAAAATAATTAGGCTCTAAACGTGTTGAAGACACCAGTCGGGTTTGTCATACTGTGCCCAAAAGCTTCTCTAAAGTGTCATATGTAAGTTAATACATGAATTCCGTTCAGCGTATTCTGAAAAATATGAAATTGATTGTAAGCAGATAATATAACTTGCTAATATTCAACAATTTCTATTAGAATAATCAGGACCGCTTTACTTGAGGGGGCACAAATGATATAGTATTATGCTATTACTTATGTACAGTATTAATTAACCACAGACTTAGTCTTAGTTACATACTGATCTCATGTTCATGATTAATGAGTCGAGATGCATGATTTGTTCATAATTTGTACTTCAGTAGTACTTGACTTATTACTAAGTATTTGTCCCTCGTCAAGCAAAGTGTTGCCAGATAATATTACAGAAGCAATTGGGGAAGGTCTTCCATAGTTTTTCTTGCACCTGTAATAGCTTATGTTAATGCGTAAGGACACTTTTGACACACAATGCTTGCTGTTATAGGAAGTGTTATCTTGAGAATCATGGTGTTTGATTATTGCATTACATAATCGTGTGATGTGGGTGGTGCAGTGGTTAGCACTACTGCCTCACAGCAAGAAGGTCCTGGGGTTGGTCCCTGGGTCAGGCGTAGGAACTTTCTGCGTGGAGTCCGCATGCTCTCCCCGTGTTCGCATGGGTTTCTGCCGGGGGCTCCGGTTGCCTTCCACAGTCTAAAAGTGTGCAGGATAGGTCAATTGGCAACTCTAAGTTGGCCCCGTAAGTGTGTCTGCCCTGTGGTGTGTTGGTGAGTTCACATGGTTGGTTTCTGCCTAGGCTCCGGTTACCCCAGTTGGGATCTTGGATGGATGGATAATCATATAAGAGATAAGAGCCCATTTTATAGGAGCAGATACTTGTGTCTGTGCAAACACTGATCCCTTGTGATGTTCCCACATTTCGATGGTAATTCCTCCAAAGACACTGGCTGCTGACAGTGGCTTCATGGACATCAAGATAAAATCAGCCGCCATCCATGACAGCATGAGTGTAAAGCAGATTTCTTCATCCTTCAAAAAGCTGAACTTGAAAACCGGCCTAATATGCTACTGCACAGTGTTCAAAATACGCGTGACAGCTTTGCAAGAAGGACCGAAAGCTACTCGGAAGGGCAAGTGTGCAGTTACTCCATGTTTCTGTCTATACCATAATACAGACGTTCCTCTACTTAAGAACTTTCAACTTACAAACTTTCATACATACGAACGAAGAGGACTGTAAGTCCACATTGTGTTCATTGGACTCCCGTTTCCTGTCCGAAACATTTTTTTTTCTGCGCACCAATTCCGCCTAGTACGACTTCTGGCCGCTACTCCCACTGCGCAGCAGTATAGCATGCATACTCCCAGCATCCTAGTTCTTTGTACTTGCGTATACCCTTACAATGATCTTGAATAACGACTTACGAACATTTCAAGTTACGAACGTCCATTCGGAATGCAACTCATTCGTAAGTAGAGGAGCGTCTGTGTTACTAGAGTATAATATATTGCAATGTGTCTCCACCACCAAAGATAGTCTAATATCGGCTTTGAAGATGGTATTTAGGTATTTCAGTTCCTGTCCTTTATTGAAGCGTGTCAGGAATGTGTGGCCAGAGAGGAAGCATGAGAGATGAGGGAACAGAGAATCGCCTCAGGGGTGGGAAGTTTATTTAGGGAATACAGGTAAATTTAGGTTGCATGACTCATCGCCCCAGCCCCACCCCCAAACAGGTGGGCAGGGTGGTGTGGATAGGTGGCCAGGAGGCAGTAGCCCCCTTGGGGCAGTTGTCCTCCAGGTTGTCTAGCTTCACTGGCAGACAGAGCCTAATCTAACTGCATTTCCATTTGTCTCCTCCCTCCACCCTGATTTGAGCAATTAGTTGCTGCCAGCCGCGTCCTGTCGACACTTTTTGTGGTCAACCAAGCATGGTGCTGATTGCCCCCTGCTGGTAACCAGTGGATTCCCACACCCCCCATCACATGTCACACACAATGGATCCTGCACCTTCCTGGGATTTTCGCACACGAAAGTGTGTAGAGTTTACAATGAATGGTATAAATTAAGAAAAAAAAAACTGGTTGAAAGTCCTTGTTTATGCTTACCCTGTAGGTGGATAGATGGTGTAGTGTTAATAGTATGTGTAAAATTTCATGTGCCCAAATACAAGATATATATATATATCCATTTTCCAAACCACTTATCAGACTGGGTCGCGAGGGGTCCGGAGCCTATCCCGGAAGCAATGGGCATGTGGCACGGAACAAACCAGGATGGGAGGCCAGCCCATCGCAGGGCACACTCACACACCATACATATATATATATATGCCCTCCGGACCCCCCGCGACCCAGTAGGATAAGTGGTGTGAAAAATGGATGGATGGATGGATATATATATATATAAATAGAGAGAGAGAGAGAGTTGAGCGTCATCATTGATTTACATGCTGTGCCCTGACTCGCAGCATGCCTGCCGTGCATTGCTGATTAACACACTCTCAGGTTGCTCTCTACCTCCACACGTGAGAAACCTTTTGTTTCCTTGTTAGCAGATTTGAGACAAGGACCAAGGTGCATCTAAGGCTATCATGTTAACGCCTGTGATCTTTAACGCCGTGATTGTGGTTTCTATTCTCACATTTGTGACGGCAATGCCTTCAATGCAGGCAGCACACCTAATTGGATATTAGTGCATGGGCTAGTAAAGACTGTGATTGTCACCAGGCCCAGTCGTAATATACACGGGAATATTCCAGTGAGATAATTTGGCTTTATACGTTTTTTTTTATATAAAAGCATCAAATGACCGCATTGCATTTTGAGTAACAAATTGGAATGGCTCACCGTGTTCAGCTTTGTGTTTCTGAATGAATAATTAATGCATGAAAATACTACAAGACAATTACAATATGTTCTTATTTATATGCCTATGTATACATTATTAACATTTACTTTTATTTACGTTTATTTTTTATATGACACATTCTGAACACAACCTCCAGAATAAACCTCCTGCTTAATTATATACAGTTAGCCTCAGCTTCCAGTGGTGGTAGAGAACCTGAAAACCAAAAGGTTAGATACCTTAATAAGAAAATTACTAGTCACGCATGAAAATACACTCAAGGAAAAGAATCTGACATTAATAGTACTTAATTATCAAAAGAATTTTGCTAGTATTAAATGTAGGCTTAAGTAAAGTTAATTAGAGCACAGCCTTCTGTATCAGGTTCCAAAGGACTAGATGTTGTCAGAACGACAACAATATATTCTTCAGTCGCACCCCCCATCTAATCCTTATTTCTCCCATCTACCTCATCCTCTATAATCTCTAGTCTTACACACTCCTCTCACTTCTCCAAAAATTCTTTGTGAACAGCCCACATTTGTGTGACTTATCTCAGTGTAATCAGGTTCACCAAGTCTGTATCTGCGTCTGATCATTCATGTGACCCTGCTTCAAATTTAGTGAAAGTTGTCTTAAAATGTAATAGGTACCAGACCATCACTAATACTGTACAACTTCATGGGAATTGATACTTTGTGAGTTACTATGCTGCCCTGTCCATCCTTTGCTGTTACCTACAGTAGCACTGTTGCTTCAATTTTGGTGTGATTTGTCTCACAGTGAAATCAGGTGTAGCTCTTCATCCAAATAATGTTTTATGAATTGGTAATAAAATAGTACTCGATGGATCTTATCACATTAACGAGGTCAAGTGTCTTCTGAGGTTGTGCTTCCCTTTGCTACCACTAAACGGTGATGCCTTAATTTTGGTGTGATTTATCTCAAAATAAAATCACTTCACTTCCTGTTTTTAAAAAAGTTTTTAAAAAAATTTGAAAAATACTTTTTGAGTTATCACAATAAAGCGGTATCTGCGGCCACCCTTCCCTTTGCTACCACTATGTGGCACTGCTTCGACTTTGGTGTGAAATTTGAACAGTTCTAGATCTTTTCCCATGCAATGTGTCTAACATCTGAAAATCAGCTGTCAAATACTTTCAGAATTATAATCAGGGCTGGAAATTATGCTTGATTACTCACCAAGGCAAGTAATTTGCATGAAGGGTGAGAACAATATACTGAACCCTAGCTCACTGGCTAGTAAAAAAAAATAATGTCGGGCTGTTAAAGTTAATGCATTAGTGTAAATTTTAAAGTCATAATGCATTATAATTTATTTGCTTTTGAGTAAAGATTTTTCATTTATCCTGTTGTATTCCTTCCTGGTTGTAAACCACGTAAGAGATTCGGTCAGAATACCAGAATTCTTAGTTAAACGTAAGACTTTTGCTTGAAAAAATTATTTTACACACTGATTATAGGGACTATTAATGTATGGCATTGCCCTTATTTACCATTTTCCAGAGCAGAAGAGGAGAAAAATTAGAGACAATGACAAGTTATATCAAAAAAAAGCTGGGAGATACATACATACATGCACACACACATGCATACTGTAGATATATTAGGAGTGTGATGGCACATGCGTTCGTACTGAAATTTTTCGGTATGGTCTCTCGGTTTGGTACGCATACAGTATGAGGAACCTTGTCTGTTTCTCCCAAGCAACATTCGGAAAGGAGTGCATGAAGCCGCGCCAATACGCTTGCAAACATTCGTGCTAATGCGAAGCTGGAAGTCGTTAATGTGAATACAAGTACAGCACATTTTAAATGCTGCACCATAATGGATATTTATGTTGTTATGCTTTGTATTATTTCGGACAATATCTGTCTAATATGAGGCTGAAAGCTGCTAATGTGACTATAGTACAGATCAGGCACAATTTTCTAAATGTTAATTTACGTTAAAATGTAATTTTAGTTTTTATTAGTAGGTTGCAGCAGTGTTGACAGGAACTTTTTAAACAGACAGTCATACTTTGTTCAGTAAACCACTGTTTAATAAAGAAAAAAGAAGCAATTTATGTTTTGTCTTTTCAACCCCCTCTTCACATCTCACAGTGACCACATACATGTATGGTAAGACAGTGATGTCAAATCATGCATCTCTCCTCTCATTCTGCTAAGGGCCTCGTAGTGAGGAAGCCTTTATATGAACTAGACGAGGTCATCAGCATAGAGCAAGGAAACTCCTTGCTACAGCCTCTCAAAGGCTTCCCGAATTTTGGAAAATATTGGCAGACCTGTCAATGGAGCACTTGTTGGGTTTGATTCCGATCATTAACGCAGCAGCAGCAGTCAAATGTGATGCATCCTAAATGTGTTCATGCATTATATGGGTAAAACATCCATTGACCTGTGACCACACATCGATTCATATCATTCAGCACTTCACAAGAGTCACAAAGCACCATTAAATAAGCAATATGTAGCATTTAACCAAATACAGTTTATTCATATATTTAAAAAATTAAGCTCACAGAATAGGTTTTCCTTTTTTGGACCAATATACTTTTTTAATCAAGGGACTTGACTTCATCTTTTAATAGGTGTGACATTTTTGTCAGTGTTTCCAAATAAACTCAATTAATAACGTCTTCTGACAAAATACAGGATGAATTATAACAATCTAGTACAAGAGATTCTGATAGAAACGTCAAAAGGTAAAATAGTACACTTTTAGTGTTCCTGCATATCAAATTTAATGATAATCAGCTACAAGGATAATGAAGGAAAATTCAAATGTGACAAATGTTACAAATGAGACATTTAAAAAGCAAAATTGGCAGAGGTGGGGGTCCTTGAGGAAGAATTGTTCTTTAACAACACACAGTATCTTGAGGAAATATTGCAGAAACTGTTGCTTTTGTTTGTTTATTTCTTTTGTGACGTCCACAATAAATGGCATTTGCCATATTTAATTAAAAAACATTAGGAAAGTAGGATATCAGAATTACAATAGATTTCCAGAATATTCTGTGATTAAACCTAGTAATCATTGTCCATTTGCATTATTTTATATCAGTATGACAAACAATATTAAATTGACTTTAATATCAAATATAAAAGGATTTTATAATTCTCATGTCTTAAATAATCTTGTTCGTAGTTATAATGAAGAACATTAACAATGGTTTTATATTACTGTCTCATGATGATATCACAATTAACTCTTGCTAATTGCACTCTGGACCATAATTACATTATTAAACAGATACAATAGAGTATTCATCTAAAAGTGCTTTATGGAATAATTGATATCCGGCTTGTATACTTATGCTGTCCTTTTTATTGCCTGAGCAAATAGAAATATACTGATACGGCATCCATGTAATATTTGTACCCTTTCCAAAATATCAACAGCAGCTGCAATACTGACTTGCTGAATATCGCTATCTGTCAGAGTATAACCAAACCACCACATTATTTATTATTCAAAACAACTTACTCTGTGTTTTTCCAGACCTATGCATGTCTAAGTTTGCCGTGCAGAGGTCATGGGGATTGGCCAGCCCATAGACTAGGTCCCAGCTGTTTTTCCACATTGTTTGTGTGCTGGTATATTCTGTTGTAATGTCTTTATAATTTAGCCTGAGTTCACTGAAGCAGCCATGTTTGGAATGGCAGTACATTGTAGCGGGTTCTTAGCGATCAGAATTCTCAGGGCAGTTGTGCTCTTATTCTGAAAGCTTGTTTGACTTCTGGTCAGAGTTTTTTTTTTTTTTTGGTATCTCGGTGGCAACCGGATCTACCTCTCGCTCTTCCTTTTTAGTGATAAAAAGAGGGGTCATCCCTGTCACGGGCTAAGCAACTGCCTCCTGTCTTTTTTCTCCCACCACAACATAAAAAATTTAAGTAAATTGGGTTGATACTGGGATCAAACTTCAAAGTGTATTGTCAGATAATCTAGATGCTAGACACTCAGTCCACTGAGAATTTTTGATGAAAAAATAGTGAAATGATGCTTTATTTGCCATTTGTGCACATATGAGTCAAGGTACACTGGAATGGTTCTTTTCACATGTCCCATGATATTCTCACGTGAAACATACAGACACATGGAGGTGAGAGCAAAGCCATTGTTGTCATCAGTCTGTAAGCCCTAGAATCTGAACCGGCCACTTAATGATAATGGGCACAGAATCCCCCCACCCAACCTGCTGAGTTTCTGTCTTGATGAATGATTCCTGCCTTCAGGAGAATGTACTCCTGCCCTCTTTGTCTCCCTCATTCAGATGGCTACACCACAGACGACATTGAGTTCTACTGGCAGGGAGGCAGCTCCGTCACTGGAGTGGACAGCATCGAACTGCCTCAGTTCTCCATCATCAACTACAGGACCCTCTCCAAGAAAGTCGTCTTTGCAACAGGTAGATGTCCAGGTCTTACATTATTCTAGTAAGAATATATACCTGTCAAAGATATATGGGGAAGATGGTGGCACTGGGGGTAGTGCTATCATTCGGCAACTGGAGGGTGGCAGGTTCGAGCCCTGGTTCCTCCTGACCCCATCAAAGTGTCCTAGAGCAAGACACTGAACCCCAAATTGCTCCCGGTGAGCAGGTTGGCACCTTGCATGGCAGCCTCTGCCACCGGTGTATGATTGCGTGTATGAATGGGTGAATGTGAGGCATAAAGTGTAAAGCGCTTTGAGTACTCGTAGGAGTAGAAAGGCGCTATATAAATGCAGTCCATTTATGATTTACCAAGGATCTGGGCAGGGTGGGACCGGGGACGAGGTATAGTGCAGGTTGGAACAGAAATGGATGACTTACTGGTGGCAGCAGGAGTGAGACAGACTATTATCCAATCGGGGAGGGTGCAAGACAATGAGCAATCAGGGAAAAACACAAGAACAGGCAACAAGTGGAATTAATTAACTCAGGGAACTGGGAGGGGAAAACTAAGACTGACAGAAAGAAGGAAATAGAATCTACACAAAGGGAATAACTGACAGGTAAAAACACAATCAAAAGCAAAAACCAAAACCGAATGCACATGAAAAACTCAGGGACCAGAAAGGTGATTCAATTGAAACACAAGGGAACAAAATCTACAAAAACAGAGGAGGTGGGATTCAAAGATAAGACAGAAGGGATCATAGGGAGCCGCACGTTCAATGCATTGAGCCATGCGACTGATAGGGAACAGGGGAAGATACAATGACAACACAAGGGACAGGATGACCAGCGACGCCTGCTGGCCAAATGGGGAATGGAACAGGAGCTGACCCTGACAATACCCCAAATATCTATTCGCATTCCAATGACTGCACTGACTTTTGCTTGGTAATAGAGATATTATAAACAGATTTTTTGACCATTCAAAAACAAATACTACTATTATTATCATTATTATTAATGTAACACAGTAACACAGTATTATAATTAATCTATGTAACACAGTGTAGGCATATATCGAGTATTCAAAAACAGCAGAAGTACAAATTTAGAATAATTCTTTACCGCCACCACGAACCCCCCCCCCCCTTTGCACTTTTGTGCAAAGTTATCTGTATTTATATGACAGGTCACGTCAAGATGTCAAAGACGTGCAGACAACCTGCTTTTCACGGGCCGAATTTGCAAATGAGCATATGCTTGTTTGCGCTCGGTTTCTGGGTCCTGCTCCATTCTGCACGTTCTAGTTTTGTGGCGCGGCATAGAACAAGGCAGCAACATCATTATAAACATGTGGCAGCTTGTTCTCGTCAATGTGTTCAATTTAATTTCGTCTGGACTGTTGTTTGAAGTACGCAGCCACCTTTACATCCTATATATTGTGTTGTGAGAGAATTTTTGCATGTAAAAGGTATTCTCCCTAGGTGTGATGAGCCTGAGACAGTGGTCCCCACATTAACCAGCTTTCCAATAAATGGTAATTCAATCCCTCCTCTGGCCAAATGATAGTTCAGTCGTTCTTTATCACCTTTGTGGAGCCAGAGAACACCCTCATTCTGATCAGAATTTGCTCCACAAAGGTCTGCATTCAGATCATCAACCAGGACTACTGGGACATCATTACTACTTTTCTATACAACATTACTTTCAGCACATGTTTTTTCTTGAAATGGCATGTTTAATGATCTTATACATTTAAATATACTTCCTGTACTTTACAAACACTATAAAAGCTTCCCATAGGCATCTAACTGAAGAAGCGGGTTGGTTTTTCATGCAAAGGAGAGCTGGCGTCCCATCACAGCATCTCTCGATCTCTCGATCTCCTGATCTCGTCACAGATTTTTCGAGATGTGTTTCGTGCGTCTGACTCCCAATAGGAACAGAAATACCCCAGTTAAAAAGAATGCGTTCCTCTGTGTATCATATAGAGATGCTTGTTTTCCTGAGGAATTAATGCATGCTGTTGCGTCTTCAGTCATAAGTTCATAAAATCTCATCAGAATTTGTGCTAGTGTTTTGGCAGGGAACAATGTGAATGAGGTGTTCTTGGTGTCGGCCCATTGTATACGTTTTGACTGAGTTATAATTCTCTTGATAAATGCTTCAGTGCTCTCCTCTCCGCTGTTAGGACATGTTTATAAGAATAAAATTATTGAACAAATAAAGACACCTGCGTACCAGACCTGTATCTAAAATGAAACACACATGAGGAACAAAGTCATTCGCAAAAAACTGTCTCCTTTGAAACGCTATGAAAAAATGGAGAATACCCTGGAGGTTACAGTTCATTATAAACTAAAATTTTATAAAAGATAAAATAATAGATAATTGAACAGAGAGCATATAATCCTTTTAATGTTTTGACCGTAGAGCTTTAAACTTGTAGTCTAAGTAGTGACAGTTGGAACGTGAATGATTATGAATTCAGAAATGACAGATTCATTGGGAGAAGAGCCTGTAGTCTTCATGAAGCTTCCTGAAGTTCTCATGGGTGATTCTTTGCATTTGTCTTAAATCATCTATCAGGATCCTACCCCCGACTCTCCCTGAGCTTCAAGCTGAAGAGGAATATCGGTTACTTCATCCTACAGACCTACATGCCCTCCATCCTAATCACCATCCTGTCCTGGGTGTCCTTCTGGATCAATTACGACGCGTCTGCAGCCCGAGTGGCCTTGGGTACGGTCCTGTCACTATCACACACCTCTCCATTTCACCAAAGGGCTGTGTCTGGACAGCCTTATTCATTGATTAAAAATTCAGATAAAATTCAGCTACAAGCAATTTCCAGGTGATGAATGAGATCAGTTTCCTAAGTCGGTCTTTAAGTTGAATTTATAGGTAAGTCAGAACAAGTAAATACAGTTCTTATTTAGTGTCACTTAGTCAAGTGTTTGTCTCTGTGCATATCAAACACTTATGGAGCACTTCCCAATACACAAAAACATCTTAAAATAACAATATGGTGTATAATAATAGTGATAAAACAAACTATATATTGTACTGTACTGTACCTCGAGCCGACAGACCTCTAAAGCCACACAATGTTTTCATGATCATCACAATGTAGTGTGTGTGTTTGCTATTATGAAGCATATTGTATTTAACCTGAATTTTAAATAGGCTTTATGGTGGTCCGATCGTAAGTACGAGATGTTCGTAAGTACGAGATGTTCGTAAGTACGAGTTGTGCGTAATTTGACTGTATTGAGAGATACTGGAGTTTACAGTCTGAACGAGGGGTTTGAGGTAACTACTGTACACATCCCAGGCACCCTGAGAAAGTGGTACTTTGGGTCTCCCTGCTTGGGCTGGCACTTTGAATTGCTAGGTTGCTTTTGCTGAGTGGGGTGGGGGGGGGGGATTTTGGGGCCCTTACAAAGTGCCGCCCCCCTGAAATTTTCA
>JAODJX010000339.1:0-11386 GCA_026776945.1 Isichthys henryi
GCCCATTGCTTTCGGGATAGGCTCCGGACCCCCCGCGACCCAGTAGGATAAGCGGTTTGGAAAATGGATGGATGGATAGATTGTTCATAACTGTTCTTCTGTGAAGGTCTGTGTAATAATGCTTAAATATACTCAATATCGTGGGCGACAACACAAGTTTGTCAGAAAGGGAAAGACATGGTCCGCTGAGGAGCCTGGAAAGTAAGACAGTGTGTGAGAGTTCCTGCTCAATACTGTGTTGGACACACTTAAACCCACGTGTTCTGTTGGCCCAGTTTTCGGGCCCATTCGCAGATGAGATGAGGAAGGCCTATGCTGAATTCTGCAGCCGGCACCTGAAGGCCGCCAAGCTGTACAAGGAGCTGCTGGCGAGGGACAAGAAGTTTCAGCACTTCATACGGGTGAGGGGGCTGCATGGGGGGTTATGTGAGTGCAAGAAAAGTATTATATATTCATGTACAATACTGTTTTAAAGTCTTAACAAATAAAATGTTTAAAGCTATTTATCTGGATAGTAAGTGCATGTTTGCTCAAAAAACTAACATTTTATTATTATTGTTATTATTATTATAATTATTATTATTATTAATAATAATAATATGTCTTTTAAATGTGATTTTAGTGCCTTTTATTTAAATGTGTTCTTCTACCTTTGCGAAACACTTTGAATTGCGGTGAATTGTGCTATATAAATAAACTAGCCATGCCTTGCCTTGGAACATATAGAAATTAAGAGTAACAAAAAAAAAACTAGCAAGAACTACTTCTATTCTCCGAAAAGTAACCAATATCTTGATAGGTGGCTAGTAGAAGACGCTTCAGTTCCCAACCTACTTCTCAGGAGCACTACTTTTCTGTAGTGGAAAAAAAACATCGCTTTCATTTTACACGCTTTCCAACTCATTTGATCAATCTATCGTTCATCCATTCATTTGGGCTTCTTAAATATCTTGGGTGTGTGCACCAAGTGAGACTACGCAAGTCTGTCTTGTATGAGCCTTGATTAGTTAAAGCTGAACTGCGTTAGTGGAACGACATGAGGCTAAGTTTAGGGATGGCGCTAGTTTGAGTCTGACTTTTTCGGGAAAGTCTGGCTTTCTTTAGATACTTCCATATAATTCCCCCCTGTTCAACTGCTCCTTGAAGCAAATATCTAATCAGCCAGTCATATGTCAGCAGCACAGTGTATAAAATCATGCAGATACCGGTCAGACTTTGGCTAATGTCCACATCAGTCTACAGAAATCGCAAAGAAAGGTGATTTAAGTGATTTATTTGATGGGCTGGTATGAGTATTTCAGAAACTGCTGATCTATTGGATTTTCACATATAGGCATCTCTGGGGTTTACAGAGAATGGGCTGAAAAAGAAAAAAACATCCAGTGAGCAACGTTTCTCTGGGCGAAAATGCCTTGTTGATGGCAAAGGACAAAATAGAATGGCCAGACTGGTTCAGGCTGATAGAAAGGCAACATTAACTCAAATAACTACTCATTACTACCAATATATACAGAAGAGCAACTCCAGATGCACAACATGCCAAACCTTGAAGAAGATGCTACAGGAGCAGAAGATTCCAGTGGGTGCCAGTCAGTTAAGAACCGAAAACTGGGGCTATAATAGGCACAGGCTCAACCAAAATTAAACAATGAAAGATTGGAAAAACATTGCCTGGTCAGGTGTGTCTCAATTTCTGCTGTGACATTCAGATAGTAGGATCAGAATTTGGCATAAACAACATGAAAGCATGGATCCATCCTTCCTTGTATCAGCAATTCAGGCTGGTAATGGTGTTGTAATGGTGTTACAGATATTTTCTTAGTACCACTTAAGCATTGTTTAAATGCCACAGCCTACCACAGTATTGTTGATGACCATGTTGACCCCTTTATGACCACAGTGTACCCAGCTTCTAATGGCTGCTTCTAGTAGGATTATGTCCACATATTATCTCAGATTGGTTTCTTGAATATGACACTGTATTCAAATGGCCTCCACAGTCATAAGATCTTAATCCAATGGTGTACTTTTAGGATGCAGTGGAATGGGAGATTCACATCATGAAGGATTAGCCGACAAATCTGAAGCAGATGCATGAAACTGTTATGTCAACATGGACCAAAGTCTCTAAGGAATGTTTAAAGCACCTTATTGAATCTGTGCAACAAAGAATTAAGGCAGCTGTGAAGGCAAAAGGGCATACTAGTTAAGGTGTACTTAATATAGTGGCCATTGATTGTATAAGACGTATAGTGTATACCAGAGGTGGGAAACTTGTACTATGGAGGGCTGGTGTGGATGTGGGTTTTTGGGATGGCCTCTGATTCAGCCTGCATCCACACCAGCCCTTCACACAACAGGCTCCCCACCACTGGTGTATACTATGACAGGCTTTGCTATATGCTATTGCTGTTCCTTCTGACTTTAAGCATAATTTCCATCCACTTCGGCAGAGGGTGAGTCGGGGCCAGCTGCTACGTCGCCATGGTGTGCAGGAGTGCATTCTGCTGGTCACCCAACGCATTACCAAGTATCCCGTCCTGGTCCAACGCATCTTAGATAACAGCAGTGGTGAGGCTCCTTGTAACCATGGCACTATGCAGTCCATATCTAGGCTTGTGATTACGGTGTTAGATATTCAGCCCAATTAAGATTCTGATCCAACCTGAAAGATGATTTTAACATATGGACAATGCTGATTTGAAAAATGCTGTGTTAATATTTTATGTGTTCTCAGTTTTTCCACTTGGGGGAGCACTACAGTGCTAATGGGAATAAAATACACTGCTCAAAAAAAAATGAGGGACACTATTTAATCAGAGTGTAGCATCAAGTCAGTTAAACTTGGGATATTGGGATATTGACCAGGTCAGTTAAGTAGTAGAGGGGGTTGTTAATCAGTTTCAGCTGCTTTGGTGTTAATGAAATTAACAACAGGCACAGTAGAGGGGCAACAATGAGACGACCCCCAAAACAGGAATAGTTTAACAGGTGGAGGCTACTGACAATTTTCTCTCCTCATCTTTTCTGACTATTTTTTCACGTTTTGCGTTTGGCTACGGTCAGTGTCACTACTGGTAACATGAGGTATTACCCGGACCCTACAGTGGTTGCACAGATAGTCCAACCCCTCCAGGAGAGCTGGACAGGGCCGTAGAAGGTCCTTAACCCATAAGCAGGACCAGCATCTGCTCCTTAATGCAAGGAGGAACAGGATGGGCACTGCTAGAGCCCTACAAAATAACCTCCAGCAGGCCACTGATGTGAATGTCTCTAACCAAACAATCAGAAACAGACTTCATGAGGGTGGTCTGAGGACCCGTCTTTCTCTAGTGGGCCCTGTGCTCACTGCCTGGCACCATGGAGCTCGATTGGCATTTGCCTTAGAATACCAGAATTGGCAGGTCTGCCACTGGCACCCTGTGCTTTTCACAGATGATTGCAGGTTCACCCTAAGCACATGTGACAGACATGAACGTTGTCAGGCTTCATACAGTACAAGCACGTGGGGGCCATACAAACTACTGGGTATGATTTTGAGTTGCTGCAATGAAATTTCGCCAAAATGGACTAGGCTGTCACATCATTTTCTTCATTTTGATTTTCGGGGTGTCTTTGAATTCAGCCCTCTGTAGGTTGATCATTTTCATTTTCATCAAATGATGTGTGGCATCCTTCTGATCCTAACACATTACATAGTGTTTCCAAAGTGTTCCTTTAATTTTTTGAGCAGTGTGGTGACAACTGTTCCTCACCATGGTGAACAATCCAACGGTTTGCAAGGACAACTGAGAACACTCAAAATGAATGAATTGCTGATGAAACTAAAGAGATAGCAGTTAATTTCTGTTTGGAGTTATAAGAGCAGTGATGCAATGATGAAAACCATCTGCTTAATTTCCGAAGCTATTACTGTATTTTGTACTGTACTTTGGTATGACCTTCATGCTCAAAACTGTATGCAGAAAACTGTGCCCCATGTCTGAGGAGAAATGCAGCTTCAGACACGAATTTAGACCCTGCCTGTATTTTGTGTTTTTCCTATATTCATCATCACTTGGTAAATAACTGCTTAAGCTGCACTGGATGTCAGGTGTAGGTGCCTGGCATCTTCTCATTCTACTCAGAATGTACCACGCTATCTCATTTCTTGCATGAATGTGCCATTAGCCTCCTACACATGGATTTTCTAGGTTCAGCCCACGTAGGATTGGACTGGATGCAACATGGCCCATTACCTGGATAGAGTATGACACCCCAAGTTTATCTGAACAGCAGATTGCACTCTACTTGTGCAGAGCTCGGATGATGGAAAGTAACCCGGTCTACTCCCCCATGCCCATAGGTAGCCAGCAGGAGGCCTCTGCTCTCAACCAAGCGCTAACGCTGATCCGGGAGTTGCTGACTTCTGTGGACCAGCAGGTGCTGGAGCTGGAGCACAGCCAGCGGCTGCAGGAGATCCAGGCCCGGATGGACCCGCGGGCAGAGGCCCAGGTGCGGGGTGGAGGGTTGTTCCGCGTGGCCGAGCTGATGAGGCGGCAGCTCATACACGAGGGAACGCTGCTGTGGAAAACCGGAGGATCCCGTCTGAAAGGTGGGGAGGGGGCAGAGTGTGAGCTGGGCATGAGGGGTGTACGAGTCTAGTGTGTGCATCATTAACGCTGCCCTACCTATCTCTGCCCACAGACGTCCAGGTCTTACTGATGACTGACATCCTGGTATTCCTGCAGGAAAAAGACCAGAAGTTCATTTTCCCCTCCCTGGTCAGTATGACCTGATGAGCACAGCCCCACCTGCTGGCTGGTCATATCCTACAGTTCCAGCTCAATAAGCCCTCTTGGTTTCTGCTCGCTCCCCCCCCAGGACAAGCCACCCATCCTGGCCCTGAGGAACCTTATCGTGAGGGACATCGCCAACCAGGAACGTGGCATGTTCCTCATCAGTGATGCTGCCCCGCCAGAGATGTATGAGCTGCATGCGTCTTCCCGGGACGACCGGAACACTTGGATGAGGCTCATTCAGCAGGCAGTTAGCAGGTGGCTGATGTGATTCCTTCACACCTGTTCACACAGCCCTGTCACACACAGTGTTAACTGTGCATATCACTCTGTCTTTCTTTTTGCACTGCAGCTGCCCATCCAGGGAGGTTTTCCCACTGATTGAGACAGAGAACAAGGCCCGACTGCGAAGACTCCGAGGTCTCAGACTACATGTCTGCTGTTCAGGGCCGGCTCAGTCCCTTCATGGGCCTTAAACTAAATTTGATTAACCAAATTGTTATTCGTCATTTTCCTTTCCATTCTGACAAACTGATCAGATGCCCTGGTGGCCACTGAGCCCCAAGCAACCACCTAGTTTGCTTCTGCCTTGTGCAGGCCCTAATACTATTCCATATGAATCTCTCTGTAGTTTCTCCTCACTTTCTCTGTAGTGTAACCACCATCTCTCTCTGTCCCACAGCCGATATCCAGCAGAAAGACCGGGAGCTGCTAGAGCTTCTGCAGGAAAGGGTAACCCTGTTCTCAGAGCTGGCAGAGGTGACAGGGGTCACCCTGCCTTCCAGCTCCCAAAATCTCTTCAGAGCAGACAGTCCCCAGGCCCCATGTGGGGAGAAGCTGTTGATGGAGGCCATTGCAGAGGGTGCGTGAGTCAGAGGGCTTGGACAAGCTGGGGACAGATGGAGTACTACTTACTCTAAATAAATCTGGACACAAACAGAAGATTATCTCATAAATCCGTAGTCAGTGATTGCAATGTATTGACCCATTTCTACTTTTATATTGAGCACACAGAAATGATCCCTATAGAGAAGATTTAATTCAAAATACTGTAAAAACATACGGATAGTAATGTTGAAGCTCTCTCTCTCTGTCCCTCTCTCTTTCTCTCACTCGGGCACTCAGTGGACAACTTGAGTGAACTACTAATGGGCTCCATTGCTGATGATGTCCAGCCACCTTGTTGTCCCAACAGTGACCTGAACCACAAGGGGGAACTAGTGATCAGTGAGTGTCAGTTGCTTTGTTTAACAGCTGCATTAATGTAAGGCCCCCACCCCACCTCCCCATTTTTTTTTTACATTTTTTTTTCTACAACTAATTCATTATCCATAGCTGTTATTAATATGCTTGATAATTAGCAGTTCTTCCCTTTTCTCCTTGACAGATGGACAGATGTTGTCCATTAATGGAACACTTGACAGCCCATCGCATAAGGTGAGGCTGCGCTGTACCATTAGTGATTCTGACTTCCAGTTTATGTTCTATAGGCCACTTTGTGTATGTGTGGGCGTGCATGTGTCCATGTGTGTGTATGTGTGTGTGTGTGTGTGTGTGTGTGGGTTATGTGTATATTCCATTGTGGGGATCAGATGTCCCCAAAATGTAACTAAAACCTTTTTAGCATTATGGGGACCTCTTCATTGGTCCCCACAAGTGGAAACTCTATTTTATAAAATTCAGTGACTGTAATCAAAAAACTTTAAAAAAGTCTTGCATTTGTTTTGTTACTTTTGGTGAAGGTTAGGGCTGGGTAGGGTTTTTTCCACAGAAATGAATGGAGAGTCTGTACATGAGGCAATATTGTTTTGTATTTACCTCCACAGGACAGAAATGGGAATCAGCTAGAGGACAGGGCCTTGAAAGAGGTTTGTTTAGCCTGAATAGCATTGATCACAGTTGCTGTAGATACACCTTGTTTTCATTGGTAGGTGAAACTTACAGTAGGAGTTGCCATAGTTGTACTACCATAAAAAGATGATAGGTACAGTACACACTAGTGGCCAAAATTGTGGAAACACTTTCAGTTTATAGAGATTGCAGAACTTTATTCCAATTACTCTAGTTACTTATTTAATCATCCAGTGTATGATATTTGTTAACATTCTTTGTTTATAAACGTTATGGCCAATATTCATGTTGTAATTTTTAAAGCGTAATGCCAAAAATGCTAGGTATTTTCATAATTCTGGCCACTAGTGTAGATTTTCAGACTGTGCTCTTACTGTGTTATGCTATGTGATGCTGTTTTCCTTTAGGAGGTGTGTCGTAGACTGGTGAACCTCAGTGCCCAGCTGCATGCTCTACAGGTCAGTTACTGCTCTACTTGAAGGAGTTGAATGTACACGACAGTAAATAAATGTCCTAAATATAAGTAATGGTTGTCACAAGGGTTGGTCATCACAAGTGAAAATAACTTCCAATGAAATCTCCCAAAGATTTTTTTTTAATTATTAATAGCGTATTTCCAAGCTGAGTCACTCTCCCATGTGCTGCTTTAAGTGGTTTCTGCAGTAGAAATGGGGAATAATGGAGTTTCAAGAGGTGATCTCTGTTCTAACAAATCCTATGACCTGTCGTCCTGCCTTTTTACTTACAAAATGTAGATGCATCCACTCACCTGATCATAGTGGATCAGCAGCACCAGGCACGTTGCATGGATATGAATCCATTGTTTGGCGCACATTCACATGTCATGGATATTTTAGAGGTGCAAAATCATTTGAACAATTCTGCCCTTGTAGGCACTAACCATGTGGCCGACCCAGTTCTTTGCTTCTGTTTCAGGGGGCAGTGATACGCCAGGACTCCGTGGTGGAGCTCTGCCTTCAGGAGGGCACAGTCTCTCCACTTGTCCTAGCTCCAAGCACAAACACAGACAAGGGACTGACCCAACTGCAGCCAGTGCAGCAGCAGCACGGCGTCTCACAGGTAGTTCAGGTGAGAACCAGCACTATGACTGAACTGAAGAGGACCAAGGAGGTACTAAGATGCTAAACTGGAGCAGGACATGTTTGGGCCGAAGGCACAGGTTCAGCTCAGGGGGGTATTTTCCATACGTCGCTTAAATCCTCCGAGATCAGATGCCTCATCTTGGATGAGTTAATGGCAGTGAAACTCATCTGGGATAAGTCGGTTTTTCAAATGCAGCTTTGAAATAGATTAGTCTAGCTGGATCCATTAATCCGAGATGACTGAAAAGCCCAAATATATGCAGTATAGAAAACTTGATCGGCAAGTCTGTCATTGGCTTCCACAAAACATCAAAGAACAGTTAGGGTTAGGGTTATTGTATATATCACTTGAATGTAGTATTACGTTTCCAGTGTTTCATTATTATTTTTTTGTCATAATTACCAATGAAATACAAGCACAATCATGCAGGACATGGAAACAAGTTAAAGTGAAGTACAAACAATTTGGGCTCGGGCCTCTCCAGCGTGGGTGGGGCTCTCTACCGGGGGCTGGTTGGTCCCCAGTTGTCTGGGGTCCTAGGGGCCCTGGCCTTGGCTCGTACAGGAGCGGCCGCGCCCTTGCAGGGTTGGCTGCTGGTTGCCTCTGGTTCTCTGGGACTCATGCCCTTTTGGCTGTTGGGGCTGCGTCTGGGAGCTCCCTCCTCCCCCGGCTGGAGTGGGGGCGCAGCTGTCATTGGGACGTGGGGCCCCGGCTCTTCTGTGTTCTTTGGGGGCTGTGGAAGTCCTGGTCTCCTGGGCCTGTCTCCACCGACCTCTGGCTTTTGTGGGGTGTGGTTGCGGCTTCCCACCCTTGCTATTTAGTACATTCCATGTTGAAACCGCACACACACAACACACACACACGACACATGCACACAGCACTTGCACACAACGCACGAACCCTGTACGAAAAATACCCCCCAGATTGGTCTGGTTTGTGTCTAGATCAACTCTGACATGCTTTAGGATCTATCCAGTCATGTATAAAGATTAACTTAGGTGTCACTCAGGATCAGCCAAATCATGTGTAAAAATCAACTCAGGTTATTCAGGATCAGCCATGTTAACAGAGATTCAGAGTTTTTTTCCTGTCCCATCTTATACAGGTCCCTCCACATGGCCAAGGAAGCAACATTAAGCTCCTACCTGTTTGTCCATCACAAGAAGGCCCCGGTGTGGCAGCAGAGCCATTGGAAAAAGGAGATGGCAATGCCCCCACCCAGCCTGGCAGCCCCAGGGGTTAGTGCAGCAAAAACATTTCACCCTATAGCTACATTTAACCCTATATTCAAAACAATGTTGTTTGTCCCACCCAATATTTTCCAAGATTTTGCTTTCAGAAATATGAATGAACTTTTAGCAGACGATTTCATTAGATACGCATATTGGTATAGTATGAGGTCATTCAGGATAATGTGAGAGGATGGATTTCACTCAGTCACGTAATGGATATGTCCCTGTGCCCCCAGTACTGAGAACATGGGGGGAGGTTACGCTGTTGGATCAACCGTTCCATTACCCTAGTATAAACAATATTATTTACCCTATGTAAAAAATATTATTTTCACATTACATTGCTTTCTCAAAATTAAACATTCACGTCAAAAGAATCAATATCTCTGTATCAATCTGCACATCCCACAATACATATTCAGGATGTTAGTCTATTGCCAAAAGCAGAATCGGCATTAAACCTTATAACTCCGACACCACGGTAAGGTTAGCTTTATATATAGTTTTATATATAGCAACAGATTTCCACATTTCGTTATGGGCGAATTTTAATTACTATATCAGTGTTTACAGTTGCACTACACACTCAGTAGGCCTACTGTAGCTGTCTTGCCTACAATCACTGATGATGATTAGTCACAGTGCAATTTCTAAATTATGTATAAATGTATAAAAATGCATAATCTAATAAGTGATGTACATTATACTGCATCCATTCAAAGTACGAAGAGTAGAATTAATTAATGGACTAATGACTATAAAGCTGAATAGCTGTCACCCGCTTACTGTCATTGGTAGTGAATGGACACATTGCAATTATTAAAAAACATTAGGTTTAGTTCCACTGGGTTCCAGAAGTGATTACTAAAGTGTCCTGGCCACGTAAAATTATCAGGTGCGGATGCGAACCTAAGTGGTGCGTACAAGAAATTATTAAGTGTGCACACAAAAGTATGAGCATTTTAAGTTTTTGCACAAATCCCTTTAGGGGCTCTGTAATGCTTTGTCACTTAAATTACATTACAGTTAGTAACCACTCCAGTTTACTGTCAGTGTCTGCAGAGTACATTTTTGACCATGTGTAATGGAAAACCTGTGATACTCCTTGGTCCAGACTTTCTTTGTTGCTCAGTGTTCTACATGGATAACGTCTGTGTTCATTCTTATTCCTCCTTCCATTTCAAATTCTAGAGCATTTTGAATAGATATATTTTCAACAATGCAAACTTTTGAGATTCTGGCGTATGCTGGATGTTCATATATTCATGAACTAAACAACGTAGTGTATGCAGCATATTTAAAAAAGTCATAAATTTGAGTTGAAGCAGTTTAAATCTGTAAGTTTACTTGGTCTCAAAGTTTGAGGTCATAAACACATTTTAGTACATTGAAAAACATTTAATTTAATTTTTAATATTAAGGGGTATACTACGACGCTGGTTTAGCTGGTTTAGCCATATTACTAGAGATTTAACACTAAATTTTCAGTACTCCAAAAAGTAGCTCACTTGTATATGGTACATGTTGCCATAATAATTTAGCCTGCATGTCAGTCCTGCTATGAGCCTGAATCATGAAGCCAGATTTCTTACTTAATCAGACAACTTTGAGGATAAGAAGTGGTAACTGGCTTTTTGATGTCATAACACTGGTTCAATTCTTAGCAGTGTTGTTAATAACACATTACAAAGTAACACGATACTGTAATCCCACAACTTTTGGTAGTAACAAGTAACATAACTAATTACCTTTTCAATTTAAATAGTGCAATTAAAAGTACTTTAATTTAAATGTGCTCATTATTAGTTATTATTGTCTTGTATTAAAATATTAATAGACAAATGCAGCCTATACCCCTATTATTCTGTTTATGATCCAATGTCACTCAGCCTTATGGTGGTGCAATGACTGGGTAATATTAGATATAATGATAGATGAAATCTGACATTTGTACTGTCTTGCACTGTGTTACAACAGCAATACAAAAACAATATAACTAACCTGACAGCACACATGCAAAGGTGCGATGCCTCTGAGATGCTTGAAAATTCATTAGCAAAGCATCTCTATGAGGTCATTTGCTCTCTGGCACAATGTCACAGAGACAACACAACCAAGTATTGATTTGATATTCCCCTGATTAAGCAGAATAACCCACAATAGGGTTATACTATATATATTTATATACTATGGGGAAGATTTATTCTGTTTACCCCACTTGTAGACATACTGTTTAAAACCATATACCACCCAAAGAATTTAATTGATTAAAAGTTATACGTTTGTCATTTTAAATATTGACAACATGACAGAAACAGTGGCAATAGGCCTAACAGTTACACTGAACCATCCATCCATTTTCCAAACCGCTTATCCTACTGGGTCGCGGGGGGTCCGGAGCCTATCCCGGAAGCAATGGGC
>JAODJX010000340.1:0-11368 GCA_026776945.1 Isichthys henryi
CAGGCGGAGACTCGAACCCGGGTCCCAGAGGTGTGAGGCAACAGTGCTAACCACTGCACCACCATGCCGCCCCCTGAATGGACACAGTGCAATTATTAATAAAAACACATACACAGCAAAAACACACACATAAAATATACATGGGGGAGACAGGTATTCAAATACAGACACTCCTCTACTTACGAACGAGATCGGCGGTTCGTAACTTTAAATGTCCGCAAGTCGTTATTCAACATCATTTTAAGGGTATTCAAATCTACATGCATAAGTATAGGTCATGCCCTGCTCGAGCTGATCCTCCTGTGTGCCACGCCCCCCTCACTCTCTCATGTGGAATCCCCATGTAATCAGCTTTTTCTAGTTGTGTTAATTAGTCTTGTGTATTTAAGTCAGTGTGAGAGTATGTTTCCCTGAGTCCGATCAGTCTATCATGCATTTGGCATGGGGAAGCAGCACAGGAGCCTGCGAAATCAAGTGAACACAGGGTTTATTTCAGAGAAACACTCAGGAACATGAAGAAGACGTCAAGACGTTAATGACCGGACTGGGGAAACATACTCTAATGTACACTTAAATACAAAGCAACAATCAACAAACTTGAAACAGATAACACGGGGATTCCAGACAAGGTAAATGCGGGGGTGTGTCACACAGGAGCATCGAACAACCAGGGCATGACAGTATGATTTAAAGTCAATACATGTTTTTTTTTTTTTTTATCCTAAATCACATTACTAATGATACATAAAACTAAAGTGGATAATGGATGGACAGAATATTTCACAATAAAAATGAAGTAAACTTTGATCTCGAGAGCACGTCTTACTGATATGCAAGTACAAAAAACTGGAATGCTGAAAGTACGCACGCTACGCTGCTGCGGGGCGGGAGTAGCAGCCAGTATTCGTGCTAGGTGGAATTGGCGCGCAGAACAAACCTTGATGTTGCGGACAGGAAACGGGAGCCAAATGAACACAATTTGGACTTACAGTCCTCTTAGTTCGTATGTCTAAAAGTTTATAAGTTAAAGGTTCATAAATAGGAGAGTCTGTATATTCGAACAAATTACGAGACACCTGAAATCATTCAAACTTGATTTTCGATAAAAATGACAGCCCTACTATACAGACCTTTACTTATGCCCACAACTTGTACTACTAATCTGCTTATCAAGTAAAATATTGAGAGAGACAGACACTCAAAAGATAGCAGTCTGTATAAATTTAGCATCTTCATGTTTATTAAATTGAGTTAGCTTTTTTGTGTATCATAGAAGTGATGAGCCTTGGAGTTGTGGTGAAGAGAGGGACAGCTCAGAAGCCAGAACATCTTTTAAGAGTGGAAATTGTGTATAAATAAGGTTAAAAGGTGTCAATGGTGTGGCAGTACTTTTTGGAGTATAAAGTGCAACATGTTATTTTTTTCATAAATATTAGTTTTTATTTGTTAACTATTTAATTATTTTCGGTTTTTGTTTCAGTTTAAGATAACACTGGTCCCAGCAAGCCGAACGTGCACAAACATACACACTGGCAGAGTCAATTAACAAAGAATACGCCCAGATTCTAGCCTAAACATTTTCTCGACCTAAGGTCATTTATTTATGTCCAATATTTGGTAAGCAGATTAATAGTACAGCTAAAATATTGAGGCATTTTATGACGCCCAAAAGTTAGCAAATCCTTATGTTTAATAAACGTGTCAGACTTTAAACTGCAAAAAGTACCGCCACACCACCAACGTCATTTTACCTTGAGATCCGCTTTTAAAAGATATCGTGGCTGCTGAGCTGTTCCTTTCTTCACTAACTCTTCAGTGCAAATCGCACTAAGGTATACTGAACATAGTACACCTAAACAGCATGATGTGGTGTGCTTCGCTAAACAAATTTAATAAAGATTACTAAGTTTGGGTGTCACAAAATGCACCTCATTAATATTTTAGCTGTACTACCAATCTGCTTACCAAATATTGGGTGTAAATAAATGCCTGTATAGTATCGAAAAGCTGCCGTTTGTCCAAATGCTTCGCCTTTGATCTGAAACCCTGGTGATTATTATGCATGAGCCATATAAAGTCGATATATCGCCCAGCCCTAGTATTAATTTAAAATATTGCTGTTTATTAAAGCTGAATTTATAATGAAATACATGTGCACTACTTGTAGTAGGGGTGTGTATATTGGCACTTATAATTCACATGTGGGAATTATGTCGCCAGTATACCAGTTTTCCCGAACTGAAGGATGATCACAATCCTTTTCAGGTAAATATATTATTAGCCCCGACACTAAGCCACATCATCTTATAAAATGGAAAATAATTTCGATGTAATATTCACCAGTGTACATTGTCAATGCCCATCCTGGGTTTTGATTAATGAAAAGTTTCCAACTTAAGAAAATGTTACCCTTAAAATATCAAAGCCCAAATTTTCCATTTCTAATTCTTTCCCTGGCTTAAGTATAACGCATTGTTGTAGTATAAAAATGTGCCTATCAAAACAATACCAAACCTTTAATGCACCGGATTAGCCTGCTAGCTAGCTAGCTAACAGTAAGGAAACGAGTAAGATGGGTTATTCCATGACAAATCATTACACTTTTGGACCTCATCGTCATGGATTTTAACGAAACTTGGCATGTTGACTTGGTCATATGAGTAATTCATGAAACTGAAATTGGCCATGTCTGGGACCAATATTGAAGGAGATTTAAGAAAGGTTTTATTATTTAAATGTGACTGGGTCATCATTCAGCTAATTACTTTAGAAATTTACAGAGTAATATTCAAATTTAAATTCACTGACCAACATCTTCATCAATGGTCTTTCTTTGCTGCTCATGACATTGGGCATTTGCGAAGTACCCAGGGTATAGCCACCGTCACAAATACTGATAAACATATACACTATTTATGTTGTGCCGGTTTCCTCAGGACATTCAAGTTTGCTCCCACATTATAAATACATGCAGTCAGGTGACCTGGTGTCTTTACATTGCCCAAATTGAGTAGGTGCGTGTGTATGAATGCCCTGTGATGAGCTGGCATCCTCTCCAGAATGTTCACCTGTCTCATGCTCTATGCAACCTGGCACAAAAAAAGCATGAGGCATTGGTGACATATGAACATCACAAATCTTAGGTCAATGTTTTTACACATAAAGTAAAGATACTTTGACTCCAGCTACAGACTGCTGTTGCTAGTATCATATGAAATACTAAAGATAATTCCCCCACAAAGGAGAACAGCCATACTGGGTAATCAGTCAAAGTAAACAGCACTGGCAACAAGTTTGACAATCATGCCAACTAACCAAACACATTTTACACGATTTGCACTGTGTAATTGAATTATCCTGTACCATGCGAGTCATATAACATACAACTACTGTGTACCAGCAGTAACACTGCACAGAACATACATGCATCTCTAGAAAACAGACAAGACCCTCCTGAGACTTCAGTCTTGCATGCTTCCTGGTGTTAAATTCAGTACCGTCTGTAATACCTTATCCTTACTGTATTTATTTACAGCATGAGTGAATGACGGCCGCCCCAAAGGGCCGACTCGTCAAAAATGTGAAAGGGTTAAAGGGTTGTTAAAACAGGAGTACGAAAGCTATCCCAACCGCCAACTCGGAGAAGCCGGAGCTGAATACGGCCGGCCTTCACCCGATCCCAGAGGCCGAAGCCCGATTTCCGCACCGGGGAATGCCGCCCTACTTCTGTCTCAGGTTACCGCCGGTAAAGCCCGAGCGGTACCAACGGTGGATCATTCACCGAAACCACACACACCTGCTAAAGCCGAAGACCTTCATTCAGAGGAAATACCACAAGAACTCAGAACTAAATGATACACCACACACGACCATTTAAACTAATCATACAGAAAATTTAAAAACTTCATATCTATTAGCCAGTACAAACTACTGGTTACCTTAGCATTGCTAAAGGGCTAGCGAGCGGTACATGAAACTCACATTTCTTCAGCCACTTCATCCAGTGCCGCACGATTAGGCTGTAGTGCTTCTTGTTCTCTATACACCAAGCAGACAACCCCTGAATAGAGTCGGCGGTGTTTGACACTGCTTGGAAGCGGCGGTCCAGAGAGGATTTGAAGGTGGCGGACGAAGCGCTAGTACAGCTCTCCGCTGCACTCCCGGCCGCCATTTTGGCCCCGCAAGCCAGCCACACTGCGACTGGATTCCGAGGTGCGGCGCGCATCGCCACCGGATGTGCTCAACCGTTAACGTAATAACTCAGCACCTCCTAAATAAACAAATATTATGAGGTCCACACGTTTTTAAAGCTTTTCTTAAACACTTTTTCATCTATTGAACCTACGTAAATGCATCAATAGGAAATAAAACATATTAGGCTGTCGTACTTGTTTGAAATCTAACATTACAGGAGAAGGAAGCAGTAACCATTAAAGCTGTATCCTCGTATTACTTATGTATTACTAACATCAGTTGTACGTCACATTAGACAAAAGTGTATGCCAAATAAATGAATGTTAATACAATGTAAATCCTGTTAAGGATCGCAGGGGGCAGAAAATTGCATACAGCTGGGATAGGGGTAGCGTGTGGCTCAGCGGGCTAAACCTGTGTCCTTGTAATCAGAAGGTCGCAGGTTCAGCACGTCTGCGGGTCCTTGAGCAAGACCCTTAACCCCCAGCTCCCTGGGCGCCGCTACGGGTGGCAGCCCTTCGCAGTCAACTTACTCCACAAAGAGCAAGTTGAGGGAGGCGTAAAGATAATTTCCCTACGGGGATCAATAAAGTATCAATAAAGTACACCCTGGGCCAGTTGGTAGTCCATATACACAATCATATATATTACTATTATATATATATTGTATATTACTATTTTTATTCATTCCAATACTAGAATTGCAATAAAACTAAAATTACGCAGGCCATATGCATAGTGGTTCATCAGCTATGACTATAGATTCTCTAGGATTGTATGTTTGATTCCTTGTCTCTGACTCTGTGCTTGAAGTTTGAACACTCTCCTAATGACCCATAGTGTGAGGGTGTTCTCTGTATGTGCTTCCTGAGATGAGCACCAGGCTCACCGCAACACAGGAGAATATGAAAAATATGTAAGCAATATCTAAGTAGTTTATTTATGTGTGTGAAGTGTTGCTTCACACTTTGATTTTCTCCAACAGTTCTTTATTTCTATTATCATTCCGTCCATCCATACATTAGGAAGTTCTTCCATAACGAAAAAGATGAAGTTTTTGTGGTAATCGCGCTATTTCCCCTTTCAAGTTTCCGTACACGGGTGGGAAGTCAAGTCGGTTTGCATCGATTATCCTAAATTTGGGGACTGCAGTAATAAAAATTGTTGACTCCAAATTGTACCAAAAATGCCGGCTGTGTTTTGTTTTGTATGTTGTGATATAAAGATGTAATGAGAGTGGCAGCACGAGGACACACCCCTTCCATTCCCAGACGCCTCACGAGATTTATTTTTTTTTGCTGTAGTCATATGACATTTCTTCCGGGATCCTGGGCTTCGTCTAAAAAGAAACGCAAGTTAGCAAAAGAAGCAAAACATGATTGAAATTATCACGTATCATATCCAAAATATTTAAACGGAGGAAAGGAAAATATTTGCTAACAGTCAAGATTTATAATTTCTCTCGCTTTCGTAAAATACTGCAGCACTAGAATTTTTTTTTGTTAACTAGTTGCTGTATATTGTTTTTGGTAACTAAAAAGTACGGATTGTATTTGAACTATAAATAACGTTTAGCCGATTAGTGATAGAGAACCAAATACCGATTTGTCAGAATCATTTGTATGCGCTACATTGAGTCGGCGACACAATCGTAAAAATACAAGCTTATTCTGTGAAAATCTGCCATATTGCTGGTCAAAAGGGATATGGCGAACCGCTAATCGTTGTTTACTTATATATACATTTATCGGTAGCTGTCTTGAGATTTTTCTTTTTATTTTGCATTTGAGTAAAGATCGGGGTATTGTATATCTGCGTCAGACTGTCTCCTGGGCTTATAGAACCATTTTCATCATTCATTTGGCACTTATAATTCACATGTGGGAATTATGTCGCAGTATACCAGTTTTCCAGAACCGAAGGATGATCACAATCCTTTTCAGGTAAATATATTATGCATCCAGGAAGCTATATCTAAAAGCTGTTTTAGTTTGCAACATACATCATTTGATCCAGGAATCTTGCGTTTTTCTTTTAGTTTTATGTTATGAAGATAGAGATATGTTTTTAAGCTTTGTGCCAGGAATTTTTTTTTGATCTGCATTATAAGAAGTCCCATGTTTCAGTCTTTCTATTTTATTTACTCGGTTCCTGTAGATTAACTGAAAATGATTCTTTTGCTGTTTCGTTTGTTATAATGCTGTACAATACACAGGAACTTAATTAGTCTTAACATTAGTTTGATTAGGAGCTAATGTTGAAATTTTTGAAATGTTTTTTCAAAGACTTAGTATGTTGGATAATGGGATGGTGTCATGTGTGTCCATGCTTCCCAGGACCCTGCACTGACCCAGCACAGCAGCAACACAGAGTATGCGACGCTGGACCTCTACAATCCTTTTGAGGAGAAGCCGATGGTGAGACGGTGCCTCAGTGCATCTTTGGCTTGCATTGCCGTCTGAGAGACACTGCGAACACCACAGGGTTTATACAATTCTGCAGGTGTAATGCAGAGAGTATGATAGCAACCCCGCTTTGTTTGTGTAGTGACTCACTGCTCCTCATTGTCTCTGCAGCAGCCTCCACCTCCCTACTCTGCTACAGTCCCCACTGTTCCTCCTGTTCCAAGCCAGGCTCCGCCCACCCGGATCACGCCCACTGAGTCCCGCAATTATGGCTCGTACAGCACTGAGGTGCGCCCCCTGTAGAGCTGTCCGCTGCCATTGTTTGTTCAATCAACAAATATTGTTTGGACCAGTGTTTCTCAACTCGGGAGTCCCCAGACAGTCCACAGTTTTGTTGTCTTCCAGCTTCTGGCAAAAACATGGACCTTCTGGGGGTCCCCAAGGACTGGTTTGAGAAGTATTGATTTACAGGGATCGTGTGGACAGGCTTTTGGCCCCAGCCGGGGTGAAACCAGTGATCGTGGTGCATGTTGGCACCAATGACATAGGCAAGGGGAGGAGGGCTGTTCTGCAGGATAAATTTATAGAAGCCGCGGATAAGATTAGAAGCAGAACATCCACATTGGTATTCTCTGGGATACTTCTCGTGCCACATGCAAGCCAGGCTAAGTTAGCTGAGATAAGGAGACGTATGTGTAGAGTAGTTGAGGAGTGTTTGGAGTAGGGGCTGGGGAGGCAGGGAGGTTAGCTAAAAATATAGGTGGGGGGAGACGGAAAATCTTAAATAATAATGAAAGTGGGCACTGTAAAAGGCCTACCCTTTGCGGTCTGTACTTCAAAGTTAGGAGTATTAGAATCAGACTCTTACAACATTATACGAATAACAGAAACATGGTTGAGTGACAGTGATGGAGAAGAATATAATATGGATGGTTGAAGGGAGGTGGTGTTGCAGTATATGTAAAAGAAAACTTGCAAACAAGGGAGCTCACTGATACGAATAAAAGTACAGAAGCTATATGGGTAGAACTAGATGCTAAAAACTCAAATGGCCTAATTGTCAGTGTTTGTTATAGAGCACCTAATGTAGCTGCAGAGGAAAGCAGAATGTTATATGACGACATCAGGATTATGAGTAATAAAAATGATGTGGTAGTTATGGGTAATTTTAATTTACCTGGGACACAGTTGGACACAGTCTTTGGCTCTTCCGTAAGTGAACTTGAGATGGTGGAATTAGTACAGGATTGTTTTTTACTCAGTTTGTTAACACCCCTACCAGAGAAGAAGCCCTTCTTGATCTTGTTTTCTCTAATAACTAGGATAGGATTTGAAAATTAGAGGTTTTAGAACCACTTCACAGTAGTAATCATAACATGGTTAAATTTGAATTTAATTTTAATGTCCGAAAAGCGAAGTGCAAAACAACAATATACAGTGTTAGGAAGGCTACCTTTAATGGTATGAGACTGAAACTAGAAACTGTAAACTGGATTGAGTTAAATAGCAAAACTGTTGAAGAGGCATGGGGTTGTTTAAAAGCACGTTGTTGACAGGACTTCATACCTGTTTCCAGCAAAACTAAATCTAGGAAACTGCAACCATGGTGTTTTACTAGTGAAATTAAGAATAAAATCAGGAGGAAAAGGGCTCTGCTCCACAAATGGAAAATAACTAGTGATGTCGGAATAAAGCAGGAGTTTCTAAGTGTACAGGTTGAGTTAAAAAAATAACATTAGATTCGTTAAGAGGAATGTAGAAAGGAAGATTACATTGGAGGCTAAGGATGACATTAAAGGTTTCTTCCAATATTTAAACCCTAAAATAGATCTAAAAGCTGAAATCACTAATCTGCAGGATAGTAAGGGCCTTATAATTGAAAATGAAATTGGTATAATTAATGAGTTTAATGGTTGTTTTGCAGGAGTATTCACCGTAGTACAAGTAACACAAGTAACATACTGACTTTTATTACTAAACCAGCATCGTCTATGACTAAGATATGTATGACTGAGGCTGATGTACTACAAAGCTCAAAATAAATAAATCTCGGGACCCTGATGGCATCTTGCCTATAGTTCTAAAAGACATGAGAGATGTTATTTGCGGACCTTTAACTTTACTATTCCAGAAATCCTTATCTGCTGGTGTGGTACCTTCTGATTGGAAGGATGCTAATATTACGCCCATATTCAAAATAGGGGCTAGAAATAATCCTGTAAACTATAGGCCAATCAGTTTAACTTGCCTAAATGGAAAAGTAATGGAAGCTGTAATCCAAACGAAAATGGTAGATTACCTGGATTCAAATAACATTCTGAGGGATAGCCAACATGGATGTAGGAGCGGTAGATCCTGTTTAACGAATCTACTGGAGTTCTTTGAGGCCTACGATGTAATTTACTTAGATTTCCAGAAGGCCTTTGATGTTGTCCCCCACAAAAAGGCTCCTGCTTAATTTCAAAGCAGCAGGGAGTTTAGGAACTGTAGCATCTTGGATTGAAAATTGGTTAACAGACAGGAAGCAGTGGGTAGTGATTAGATGTCACAGTGGGCTTACGTTCATAGTGGGGTATCTCAGGGTTCAATTTTAGGGCCACTGTTATTCCTGATTTCCATTAACTATATTGATAACAACATATACAGTGACCTGGTTAAAATTGCAGATGACACCAAGGTGGGTGGTGTAGCAGATACTGATCTAGCAGCAGAGAGGCTACAGCGGGATCTTGATTTAATTAGTGACTGGGCTGATACCTGGCAGATGAAATTTTGTATGGACAAATGTAAGGTAATCCATGCAGGGAACAGAAATATAAAGTACAGATATTTTATGGGTTCCACTGAAATAAAGGTAGCTGATTATGAGAAAGACCTCGGTGTGTATGTTGATGCTTCCATGTCCCACTCTTGCCAGTGTAGGGTAGCAATTAAAAAGGCCAATAGGATGTTGGATTACATCTCTAGGTGTGTGGAGTTTAAGTCAAGGGAGGTAATGCTATGATTATATAATTCCTTGGTAATACCTCACCTAGAAAAATGTGTGCTGATTTGGTAGGGCTAAAAAAATGACTCCTAGTTTTAGAGGAATGTCTTATGAGGAGAGATTAACTGAGCTGAATCTGTTCAGCCTCGAACAAAGAAGACTAAGGGGGGACATGACCCAGGTATATAAGATTCTAATAGGTCTGTATGCTGTTCAGCCAAATACTTCAATATTAGTTCAAATACAAGAACCCATGACCATAGGTAGAAGTTGATTTGAAACTGGATTTGAAAAAGCAGTTCTTTACACAGTGTGTAGTTAGAGTATGGAATAGACTCCCTGTTAGTGTAGTGTAAGCTCAAACCTTGGGTTCCTTTAAATCTGAGCTAGATAAGTTTTTAACAATTCTGAGCTACTAATTGAGATCTCCGACTGGTGGGTGAGTGTGCCCTGCGATGGGCTGGCCCCCCATCCTGGGTTGTTCCCTGCCTCGTGCCCCTTGCTTCCGGGATAGGCTCCGGACCCCCCGCGACCCAGTAGGATAAGCGGTTTGGAAAATGGATGGATGGATGGATGGATAATTGAGATCTCCCTAAATGAGTTTGATGGCCTCTTCTTATTTATACATTTATGTTCTTATGTTCTGTTTGCGATTGTGTCTTATATAAACATAATTGTTTTGGTTCATTCTCAGTATTGTTGCATGCATTCCATTTGACTGTCGTGGGTGTAAGTCTTGTTGTTATTGAGTTTGGCAGGATTTTGTTTATTTTATCCCTTTCTTTCTTTCCTCCTGCTTCACACTCATCTTTTGGCCGGCAGCCATCAGTAAATGCAACCACGTCTGAGCTGCTGAGAAGACAGGAGGAGCTGGAGAAGAAGGCCCGCGATCTGGAACGGAGGGAGCGGGAGCTGGACTCACATGCCCTTGGGCCTGGAGCAAGTAAGTGTCGCAGGCTATATAGATCTGGGGGTCTTGTGCCATCTAATAGAAAAAGATATGGAGACAAAAGCCAGTTTTGGGATGTATTTTGGAGTTTTCTGCATAGGGTTATGATTGGTCCTCAAATAATGAATTTAGTTTCATCAGCCAATCACATTTTGAGCCAAGAGAACAGTCAGCTCAGGCAATTGAACCTGATGTCCCTGGATGGGTCTTCACGCTCTCTTTTTCACTTGCCTTCAGCTCGGCAGAATAACTGGCCCCCCCTGCCCTCCTTTTGCCCAGTGGGGCCGTGCTTCTACCAGGACATCACAGTTGAGATCAGCCAGCAGTTCCAGCGCACTGTCACCATCATGTACTACTACTGGATGTGTGAGTGCCGATCTGGGCAAGGTGGCCCCAAGGCGAGCTGCGGCTTTGTCGAGTTCCAAATGTGTTGCTTATTTCAGACACTGGATAAGGACAGAGGGTTAACCCAGAAGATTTTGTATTCGATCTGAATCCTGCGCCTGTGCACGCCATAGTTTTTGCCTTGTCCTCACTCCTCAGTCTGCTGTAGCCTGTCATTCCTCCTTGTATCTCCATCTGTCACAGTCACGGCCTGTATCCTGCTCTTCAACCTCATCTGCTGCCTGGCCCAGTTCTGTGTTGACATCTCGACTGGTGTGGGGCTAGGCCTGGCCATCCTCTGGGTGATCCTCTTCACTCCCTGCTCATTCGTCTGTTGGTACAGGCCTGTGTACAAAGCCTTCAGGTATAGGCCATTAAACCTGCGCAAATCACAAATGGAGGGGGGGGGGGGGGGGTGTTATGCGTGTAATAGCAAGTATGGTCACAATA